>JANHGB010056336.1:0-51458 GCA_026283785.1 Coracopsis vasa
CCACCCCGCCACCGCAGCCCCGGGGCCGGGACCGCGACCGGGGCCGTGGACCGTGACCTGGACCGGGAGCTGCCCGAAGCACGGCTCCGACAGCTTAGCGCGTGTCGTGCGCCTCCCAGGTGCCGAGCGGGGAGAGTTCCGTGGGGCGGAGAGAGCATTTCCTGCAGCGGGACCATAGCTTATGTGTGCCCCTCTTGCCACACAGAGATGGGTGCCCGGGACGTGCGGCGACACCAGCAGTGCTCACGTAAAGACCTGTTCACAACTCCTCAGTGAGCAAGAGGAAACAGGCAGCATAAATCATCGCTAACATAAGAGCCTTCCTGCCTGTGAATACGCTTGGCCAACAACCAGAACATAAAAACGTACCGATAACGTTTTCAGTGATCAATGTTTTAAAATACGACCGAAAAGCTCCAAAGAAAATACACAGGCACGGTTAACACAAAGCTAAAGGAGCAATAAATACCTATCCACTTAAACACTAGAATGTGGAGGTACAACCACACACTTGGAACTAAAAAAATCAGTACATTTTCCATAAACAACTGTAATCTGGATTTACTATCAGTATTGGTGTCTTACACCATCAATCAGCATTTCCCTTCACCAAACATGTCAGTTCTCATTTTTGAGAGCCACAAGGCCTGGAAAATCATAGCATTTCCCATCAAAATCACTTCATTCCTCTTTTTCTGCTAACGCAAAGATGACTCGTCTGGTCGTAACACACCTTTACCTGAACTCCACACCTTCAGCCAGAAAACTAACTTCTTCCACCTTCAACCACTCGGTTCTTACTATTTTCAACCAAGGATTCACAAACTGCAGCACAGAAAATAATTCAAGGTGAGATTTACACCAAGTCCACAGCCAACCCACGCTCCAAACCAGGCAGAGCCGGCAGTGTTTCCTCATGGTGGGCAGGTGGGCTGGCAGAGAACCACCTCGGTGTGATAGACACACAGTTCTCTCTGATGGTGGTGCCAAAGCGAACCTTACTGGGCAGTTTCTATTCTATTCAGCTGCAGTGGCTTCGTGGGATGAGTATCTGTTGAATGGACTCATCCACCTACTGCAGAAAGCTGGGCACGAATTAGATAGTCAAGTTATGGTGAAGCCACAGGTTCAGAATTAACATTTCACTTGGAATCATGTCTTCCAAACTATTCAGATCTTCAGTAAATGTTGGTTTGCCTTAAACAATGTAACTTTGAATGTCTATGCTTACATTTGTGTTCTGAAAGTGCTCTTTATAACATTACTGGTGTTTATCCACAACCTGAGCTGTATTTTGCCTGGGAGTTCTGGAAACGATTCTGAAGTTCAAGAGAACAGTGCATTATATTCATAAAATAAGGGTGCTGCTGACCTTTCAGTATAAGAGAATAGATGTGAATCATGGACCTGAGATTCCTCTAAAGAAACACAGTGGAAACACATGGGATGAAAGGCTTTAAAGGCTTTACAAATTATATTTGGATGGGGGAGAGCTGGGAGAAAGAGAATGTGGGAAAAAGAAGAATGAAAAAGGATCCTGCTGTTTAGCTCATGCATAAACTGTATGTGCTCAGGCAAAGGTCACTCCTTTTATTTTCTCATTAATTTCAATGACGGTAGATGGTATATGAAGAACAATCTAAAAATAAGAACAGCCAGAAATAGCTTAGGTTTTTGTGTGACAGCGTAGTGGGAAGAAAAACCTGCGCTGCGACTTCATTCTGTATCTTTACTTTTGACTTTTTAAACCATAGCGACTTAATTATTTAAGATGAACTGTAAATTTACTTAGAAAGCTAAACAAAAATCAAGTGGTCTACTTTTTATGTATTTTCCACTAAAGTCCTTGTACCCTCTGTACACTGAAATGAATTCCTGTTTGTGGCTTTTTTTATCCACCACTGTTGGTGAGAAATGGTGTAATTTGGACAGTTTTGAGGGTGAGTTGTCTAGGTACTAAACACGAGTGAGGAAAACACGAAGTACTAGGCTGAGCTGTAAACAAATAGAGAAGGAATAACAGCTTTGGGAAGCCTGCAGATGCATGCAAAAGCTGGCACAAGGAAACCGCCATCCACAGCAACTAAACGCAGAGGCTGGAATGGGAACATAGAAGGGATCATGAATATTCTGCAGAGAGGATCATGAATGGCTGCATCAAACAAATCTTCAGGAAACAGGAGCTCTTCATACAGAGACTGATGCAACATCTGCCAATGTTTTCGTAGGGAATAAAGGGCCAATATCTAGAAGCTGATCTCTACACAAGGTGCAGAGATTCTACACTGGTATGGAAGGAGTTTTAGATTTACTCCACCAGCTTCTTAATTTTTGTAGCAAATGTGCAAATCCACGTTGACTTGCAGTATATTTGGCTGTATGGTGAGCCTACATTTTCAAAAAGAGGACAACAGCTGCCCAGAGTTTAGTTCTCATCTCCTGTTTATGCCAAATAGCAGTAGGAACCTTATGGCCAACACATGTTGCAGTGTTCAGTTCCTCTGCAGAGGTTATTCACTGATAAATGTAAAGTGATAATCAGCAACAATGAGACATCCCAGCTGGAACCTTTGCACTGTATTAGAAGTGAGGTGGCCTGGTCAGAGCACTGACTTTGGATTTTGCATTAAATCCTCAGTACACAATATTTCCTATACAATCATGGTTGTATTTCTTATGTGATCACAGAGAAGAAAGGAATTTCCAAAACTCAGTGTATATGACAAAGATTATGAGATACTCCAGGTGTAGCTGCACAATGCAGTAACTTTGGCAGTAAAGGTGCCTTAGTGATTTCTTGCTCTCTTGCAACCTCCCCGCCTCCATCCGTGGACTGTGATCTGTTATTCTGCTCAGTTTGTGAAAGTTCCCCGCAGATCAGGCCATTGAAATTATCTGGGATAAAAATACCAACACCCCCCCCTTTTCTTTAAAGATTTTTTAACTGAGATCTAGTTGATATTGATGCTCCAGCAGCTGGTGACCTGTCCTGAAAAGGACCTTGAAAACTGACATGTCATATTCTAACATGAGATAATGAGCTGCAGTAATCCAGAGGGATGTCACAACACAACCATTGTAAATTCATTGTTTCTGAAGGAAAAGAACACACTGCCACACAGATACAGGGTTATGTCTGGTGCCCCTTAATTGCTATTGGGGCTAGGGATGGAAGAAAAACCAACTGAAGGCAAAGTAATACAATATATCCCTATGCAATTGTTCTAATCTCCTTGCTTTTCCAGACACCTACTGTTCCCACAAGACTGCCAGACTCCCAGGCTTCAGGTACATCAGTAACACCATGTCCTCTTGGACTGCTTCTCGGCAATCAGTTTCACAGTACTGCCCAAAGCAGGTCACTGCTTTTTTTCATGCCCTACAGATAAGAGACAGCAGCACAGAAAGAAATGGTGAAGAGAACTTCCCAGCTGCAGAAATAATACAGGTCTTCTAAGTCCTGCCCAATGCACTAGCTACAAAGCTTCACTTCACCTATTTGGTGAGGCCCATTGGCTCCCCAAAGGGACTGGGTGCCATGTGCAGTGACAGGACTGGAGACCACAGAGCAGGGAGGAGAGGCATCTGGAGGGGAGCTGAGGTGCGTCTCTCTAAGCATGCATTTGTTTGTTGGTTTCAATACCAGAATCAGTGATTAAAAGTTTGTTAATTGGCAACAAATTAAATCAGTTGAAATTCCCCTGGCACGAAATTGTTTCTGGCTTGCCAGAGGGGGAAATTGATTCAACACAGGAATTTGGAAATAAAGTGGTACAGTCACAGTGGTCTGGCAACAGATCTGAGGGTGAAGATATGGAAAACAGCAAATTACATAGCTCATGTTGTACAGCAGTTGCTAATCTGGGGCATAAACGTAACATGGCTCTTTTAAGCCAGGAGAAGGACTGATAATAACATTTTATCTTGGCTTTTGTTAACTGCAGTTAAAAACTGCAACGTCAACAGAAAAAAGTTCAAAGAGAAGCACCAGAAGTCATTAACAGGGATATGTCTTCAGGAGATAGATGTTTACACGCTTGGCTTAGGAGAAAGCTGCCAAGCAAAGGAAAGACAGAAGGTCCTTTCAAGGGACTTGGGTGGAGTCAGAGCATTATACAGACCATCAACACGGAAAGAAGAAAAAGAAGATTCATGATAACTGTAAAGATTCTGACAGTCAGTCACAATAGACCAAAAACCTCGAGCGGCTGTCTTGCTACACGTTATCAGCAGAAAGCTGTATACAACATTCAGAAATATATTAGAAAAAGCCCTTGCATTTACATGTGTGATCCCAAGCAAAGGAGTCAAGGAAGAGAGCCTTTTTTGGCTCTGAAAGCTACAAGTCAAATTCAGAAAGGATAATTCACAACTCACACGTAAGTTAATGGCTATTATGTTTGCTCAGACAAGGTCTGAATTTGATTAAATGGTTATGGGCATGCAGACTACATACTATATAAACAAAAATCTGTTTTGCAATGAGATTATTTATATTGAAGGCAATTTCAACTGCTGCTCTGAGATCTTACATTTGGTTAAAGAACAAAATGTCCCCAAACGACTGTGACAGTCAAAGTACAACATTCCAAGAAAGATTTGTATTTGTAAAGATTGGCAAACAGGCTGTTCAGAACCTTCAATGGAACATGCAGTTGAGAAAAGAACCTGAGCGTTTTCTGATTCCAGAAGCAATGCAGCAGTATCTCATGGTGCCTAATCTTTCAGAGTGAGTGGACTTGAGCAGGGTGGTAAACACTTAAGAATGACTGAAGTTCGAAAACAAACAAAAAGAAGCCTTGAGCTCGCTCTTGTAGTAAATGGGAAAAAAGTGAGGGAAAGCTTGGCAAAAATCAGCATAATAGTAGGCTTATTGTTGAATCTGAAAGCTTCATTTGCCAACAGTGTTCCTTTTCTGGGAAGCTGCGCAACCACTCTGAAAGCACTTTCTATAGAGATGATAAATCTATGGTGGAGATTTATGCACATTCAGATTAAGTCAGGAAATCAGTAATGAAAAGGATAATTAAATAGAGAGACAAAAACCTAGAAGAAAAATTACCAACCCCCCCTCCAACAAACACAGCTAACAATACACCATGATGTATCAGGTCCTGGGATTCTGACTCTGACTTCAGCACCCATTCTTGCTCAAGCAACATACAGGGTGAGCAACCTCATCCTCTTCCTCACTGTGTTTCCCAGGACTGCAGAGAGGGACACTGCATAGCAGCAGAGTCTGGGCTGTAACAGAGTGTGTAAACATAGGAGGCTTGATATTTTTATTCCTCCACCTCAGGTGCTCCTTTTTGCACAAGCTCTTAATTCATCAATAGTGGAAAGGCATAGGAAGAAAAAATATTCTATACTTATACATGGGATTGTGTGATCACAGGCTTCCTGCTCCTGTGGGGCATCCAAAAAGGAGGGGAAAGACACAAAGATGGCTCTCAGTGACATCAGCCAACCCCCGAAAAAGAATGTGGTTGGCTGAAAGAGTTTCTGTTAGAAGCTTGCAGTTCCAGGATGTTGAAGCTGTGTTAATTTATTGTTCCTGGACACTGAAGCTGTATTAATACTTATCTTTCAATGACTTCCACCATGCATTCAGGATGCTGGTATGTGTTCAGCACTAAGAAACAGCTGAAGAGACACATCCTTTAGTTCACAGCCATAGTAAACTTCTGTTCTGTGGTTGGACTAGACACTGGCCTACGGAGGCTAGTCTCACTATTTAGCTTAAGGCATCCAACTCGGGTGCCTAAGCCAGCAGCCTCAGTGCCTACATTGTCAGGGAAGCTATAGGTGTCCCACTGACTCTACAGGAGCCCCACTGACTCTACAGGAGCCTTCAGCCATGTGATAATCCTCACCAGTCAGGTGTCTGACGTTAGACTGCGAAAAACCCCAGTGCAGGGATGACCTAAACAGCCACAGGGCTACTTGCATTGCTTGCCTGTAAGGAGAACTACCCTCAGTGACTCAGAGGCCTTCTGCCACAGTCTGACTCCAGTACCTTACTGCTTTATGTTCCACAAGGGCTTGGTCCACTCCAAAACTCCAGCAACAAAAGAACAGGGAATGTTCATTAGCTGGTAGCACTAGTAGGTTGCTGCCCTCTCTGGACTCGATACTGTGAGCAGAACATCTGCAGATTCATAAGCAAAATGAGAGCTTTTGAACATTACACTCTCCATTTTATAACTAATAGCCCAGTCTTCCCAGGCACAAATAAGTGAGGTGCTGTGAGAGCTGGCTCTTTTGACACAAAGGTCACATCTCAGTGTTGATGGTAAAGCAAACACACTGACAGAACAAAATCTAGTGAAAAAGTCCTTCTCTTTTGCATCATTGCAACTCTAAAACATGTAAACTCAATACTGTGTCATAGTCCAGTGAGCAAATTACCCCAGCTTTGAAGATGTGGTATACAAATACTGCAACTCCGTGAGAATGTTTAATTTGTGCACCATGACTTTTTAATTAATTCATTTATTTATTTACTAAACCTTGTCCCACTTCTCTAAAGTGGATTCAATCCTAGTGCCTGATCAATCTCATGTGGGAGCTAAGAACAGATGCAGATGAAGAAACTTGACACACAAAGATATAGATCTGCTTCCAAATTTTGCAGTGTGAAGCACAGTAGAAACTATTTACAATCCTTTCTCCTCCACCACTGAACAAAAAACCCCCATGTTCCACAATAAGTGTGGCAATTCCAATTTCTACATAAGAGTTCTGTCCTAGGCGGTGTACAAAATGGTATTTCATCCCTTGTCCTCCTCTTCTTTCTGCTAATAAGAGTAATTTACAACAGATTTCCACAGCGGCTGGGTGAGTTTATAGATGGTAATTTAACTTTCTGCTACTAATAAGCCAGGCTTAATTCAAACAACAGTCTTGAGGTAAAGAGCACCATGTCATTTACTAATCACACAAACCAAGCCAATTTCCCTTAAGCACTGAAGTTGATAGCAAGTATTCCACTGCTGGAGTTGTGTGGGAGTTTAACTGACACTTACATTGGTGTAATGAAAGAATGTGTGTAACGGAAGGATGCAAAGTAGGGACTACTCTTGAGGGCTGGCTTTGCATATGGACAGTACTCAGAAAAAGTCATCTGCACAAGATAATCCTCACCAGGAGGAAAAAGGGAAGAGCAAAAATATTCAGTGCTTTGGAGCGTGGTTTCAAAATCTGGAATTCAGTATGAAATTTACCTGAGAAGTAATGTAAATAATGGAAGCAGCAAATTTGAATCATACTTTAACTACTGGAGTCAGGAGGTGTGGCAGGAGAGGTTATTGTTGTTGATACAGTGAAATGGCTGGCAGTATTTGAAAAGAGGGTTGGCCAACAGGCAGAAACATATAATCAAGTTGGAAAAAACCCAGTAAATGCATGGATTACAGCTTCAGTGTTATTACACAGCATGCAGGGAATTAAACTAGTAAAAAGTAGATAATAATGACAGATGAAACTAAAAGGTATCAAAAAACCAAGGGGTAACAGGTTTTGATCAATCATCAGTGTGCTTTGGAAGAATAATGATCATAACAGAAAATACACCAGCAGCGTGATTCAGAAATTACCAAGGTAACAAGGTTTAATTCGGAATGATGCCAAGCACAGATTCGTTTATCTCTGAAAAGACAAGCGAAGCTCAACATGGTAGAATCCAAATTCCTCAGAAGCGAAAGGAAAGTGTCCCCATGCCTCTGTGCACTAGGAAAGCAGCACCGCTGTTTAACAAGCAGGAAGTCCCAGCTCAGCAAGTGCCTCACCCACGGCAGCACATGAAGGCCTCATGAGAACCAAGGACTGAAGGCAGCCCTCCAGCAGGACTCCACCTTATAGCACCTGTTGAAAGTTACCCTAAATTAAATCTACTTAAAACAGCACTCTGGCTAAAACAAGAACAAAACTTGTCTATGTGCAGTTTCTTGATTTACAGCACAAACACAGCTTACTGCTGTCAAAGACCAGGATGCACAGCTCATGGGATGAAAGAAGGCAGAGCTGACACTACAAGCACAGAAGACAAACCTGAAAAAGCAACATATATATACACACATAATTAAAAACCCCAACACAACTTTGGGGTCGTCCTTTGTACAAGTGCCCTACTGCGTGTAACAGAATTCAGGCAATACTTCTGTAGCCATGGTTCCCAAATCTTCTAGAATGTAATAAACATTTTCCATTTGCAACCCACTGTATTATATGAGAATATAATTCTTTATTAATTAAAATCCTTAGGCTGGCTTCAGAATTTTAGAAGAAAAATATTACTCTATGCCAGAACACTATGCCAGAAGGACACATAAGGAGTTAACTCACATAGATGCATATTGCTGCTTATCAGCACTTCACTGCCATTACCATGACAGCAAGGCAAAGACCATTTTGTTCTGCCCCATTGTCTCTCAGCAGAACTGCCAGTTGACTTCCAAATTCAGAATCTTAACAGAAATTAGAGCCCAGATTTTGCATTGTGTCCTAAAAGCTCAATCTGATATGAAATTTAATGAAAAGGCAAGGTGGAACAAAAGGCTGTCCTTTCATAAGGCTAACTGAACATTAAGAGGCTGATTGTGCTGTTTACAGTACAACACAGATAAGAAGAATCAAACAAAACTCAGAACAAGCATTTGCTGGGATAAAATATGCCAAAAACTACCTGCCTCTTCTTTTATTGCCCACAAACAAGTGCAGGGATCAGGATGTTGCTGCTGCCTGCAGGACATGTATGTCTGAGAAGAAAGAGCATGGCACAATGAAATGACAATAGGTGCATCAGGAAAGTGTGTAAAACAGTAAGGAGTAGTCAAAAACATGTAACATGCCAGCCATCGTTATACTTCTGATCTGCATACCCAATAGATTAGAAATATTAACATGCCAACTGTCGCAGGAGGCAGCTGCTAGGGCATCAGAATTGCATTTTCTGATTTACTCTGACATACTGCACACAGTCCATGTCTAAAGAATAAAGAGCAGAGGGAGAGAATGCTACAGACAAGTTAAGACCACCTCTTAGGTGGTTCCAGCTCTTTATCCAGCTCTACATAGGTCAAACAATTAAAGATTCTCTCTCACATTAAAAGAATTCCTCCACCAATCCCATTCACTAAAGCTGCACAAGTAAAACTACTGATACAAACTCTCCCACCATTCCTGGGTAGAAATAATTAGGAGGAGATAGAGAACTCAGGTGAGCAAGGCTCGGTGAAACAGAACTCTGGCACAAACAGACTGGAAAACAACCTGAATGGAAGGATGAGAAGACAGGATGCAGGGGAGGCAGAATGCACCAGGTCTTAGTCTCCTGGAGAAGAGGTTCAGTGTGTGTGAACATCATGAAAGATCCAGATGGTCTTCTCCACCCAACAATGTAGTTTGCTCATGCAGGTCTCAGAAGACATAGTTACCTGAACAACCTGTTCCCTCTTGTAAAACCTCTCCTATCATCATTTGCTGAGCTGACCACAAAATAACAAAGTACTTAGCTGTTCCCCCCATTATGTCACAAACACTATATAAGCTGTGTTTTGTCTACAGCAAAGTAAGAGTTAATTTCCTCACAGGAACAGAGGCAGAGAAAGACACAGAAAGAAAGCGAGACAGAGCTAAGCTGCAGGCTGCAACAGCTATGCCATTTGATTCCCAGCTTTAAATAACCCCTTTGAAGTAGAACAGGTTTTTTATGTGAAAAAAAAAAGCACAGCTTTTCAGTATGCATCATTGTTTATGGCTGCAGAAATGACTCCACTTGAACTCTAAACTGGATATTCAGTGTTGGAAAAAACAGTGGAAAATTTACATGCAGATCCCACCATTCCCACAGCTCCCCTGCCGCATCCAACACTTATTAGCTGCGGCAGTAATAAGTGTTACAGTAACAGCTGACATTGTTTTGCAGGCACAGTTCAGAAACTTCACCTTGCTCCCTACAATCCACAAGCTGAATGATATAAATTGAAAAGCCTGAATAAACTACAGTAAAAAATAATGTATCATCTTTGTGAACGGCACTTGTCAAAAAGATCTTCAAGAGCCACAGAAGAGAATATACCATGTGAACAAATAAATGCTGTAGTTGTTGAGCTGGGTTTCAAAGCACTCTCTTCTGTCTCCTACACCGCATGAAATCAGACTATAAATATCAAGCAGAAATGCTAGTAACCTTCTAAACAGAGTAAATTTGCACTTACCTGAATAAATATGGTAGCTTTGCCAATCTAATCCACATGATCTACTCTTTTGTTAGGAAAGCACAAAGTTGAAGAAGAGGAGGCAGCCTAAGGGAGCTCTCAAACCAATGGGTAATGTCCACAGAGAACAACGGGAGAACTTCATTGTTATTTTCTACTGCATAGATCTTGCTTCAGTATTTGAAGGGTTCACCCTTGCCACCTATGAGATCTCCAGACTTTGTAGATTTGATAGCTCTCAAATCGTGTCAGAATTCCCAAAGTTTTATCTTCCCCATGAAAAATTAAAGACCTGCATCTATTGTATAGGTCAATGAATGATGAAGAGGACCTCACCAAATGCCTGTTGTTTTGTAAGTAACAGTTGTAAATTAAGGATTGCAAACTTGACTACGTGCATTGTCAAGCCTCAAGTCCCAGGAGTAGTGAGTTGTAATGAAACAGGCTAGGAATCAGTTGTTAATTTTAACTAAATTATGTAAAGCAACAGCTGCATTTCCAAAAGCAAAGCCCAAAACAACAAAAGGCAACAAAGAGACAAGGCTATACATATTTCTTCTAAAATGGCTCTATGAAGGGAGAAAACACCAGATTTAGAACAATATCTAAGGTCAGACTTAAAAGTACAATAAAATGCAGTTCTGGTACTTGTTCCAGGGACATCAACAATTGGCTACAATAATCTCATCAAAGAATTGTGATTAACAAGATAGAAAGCTAAATAGTGGTTGAGTAAGATGAAATTCTCACGGTTAGCCAAACGTGGGTTCAGGAAGATATCATTTGTCATGCTCAGCATTCATTGCTATTGCAAAGCTGCTCTGAGATCAAAATCCTGATTGTAATTCATCAAACCAGTAACCACAGTGAGTCGAATGGCTGAGCAATTGTGATGACACAGCTGGCTGCAGGGATGGTGCTAAGAATTAATATGTGAAGCTGCTATCAGCCTCTAGAAAGCTTTGGATGAAGGGAAAAGCAGCATGATAATTGCTCAGAACCACAACACAGCAAGGATATCAAAAGGGTTATTAAAAACAAACCCTATCATGTCATGCTGATTTTTGAAGGGGAAAAAATAGGTCTGCTGCTGTAATTTAAACAAAGGATGTGTTCACACATCTCTTCACCTGATTTGGGCAGAAAAGTTCAGTTCTCTTCCCAGTCAACATCGGTCCCAGTCCATATTGAGCAATGTGCGTGATTTCCCCACCACTGCCCTACCTCTAGTGCTGTCACAGTAACTAGCCTCCAGCAGCTATAATACAGGCTATATTCAGAGTGGGAGCATCAGGAGAAAGAATCAGCATGCTGGCCAATTCAAGATAACTGACTCTAACCAAATCCTGCTTAGTTTGTCACCTGAGAGAAGCCTTCAATGTGATTGAAATACAGCAACAGTATTCCCCCTCTTTGGTTTGCACTTCCTATTGCCTTTGTCACTTTGACCCTTCATCTCTTCTCCATAGGATTCTTGGCTTCAGTGTACAGGGTTTTTTTTATCTAAAGATAGCAGCTCTTCAGCCTTTTTGCCTCTCTACTACAACCTTGGCTGCCTTTAATAAATCCTGCATGAAATCAGGCCTCGTTTGTATTGTAATCAACTTTGGTGACTTATGCTTTTAATTAGTCCTTAATATTCCTCCAGTCTGCAAGGATGGTGAGTTATAAAGAACCCTTTCTATGTGTCATTGTGGTTTCAACTGGAAGGGAAAAAAATATTTCACAAATGTTATGGATACAAGTAATATATGCAATTTATCATACATCAGTATGACTCTGTTCTCTCCAGCTGGAGCAGAAGACATATTAATATGCTTTTCCAATTGAAAAAGTACCATGTGATTTCTTACTCCATGAGGAGCACGAATCCAACAAGTCCCTTACTTGGATACAACCTCTGTGAGATTCTCAACGTATTGTAAATTGCTGGATCCGAGTAAACCCTCTCCAAAACCACAGTGGGCCTCCGACTGCCTTGCACACAAAGATTTAACAGGTTAATTGACCAAATCATGCTCACTTCAATAGCCCCTTTGTGTTCAAGATTTGATCCACAGAAGAACTCTGAAAGTTTAGAGCACAACGTAAGTAGTAAGTATTACTGGGTCACATTCTGAGGTTCAGAATCAGTTGTTACTTGATATTTATTCAGGCAAACTTCCATTAAAGTAGAGCACGGAATCAAAAACCCAGTAAGGACCTCCAAATTTCAGCCATTATTAATCATTCTGTGTATCATTTAAATGTAATGCTGTGATATCTTTTACTCTTGCCCGATGATACATCATTCCAAATAAAAGATATTCAACTATCACTTAAAAAGTGTGATTTATTGCTAGTCAACCTGTTCATCTGATTGTTGAATGAACCAAGAAGTTTCTATGAGGGTTCTTGAAACAAATTTTCAGTACAGTTATATTTATTGCCAGTTTCTGACTGCTTGCATTTAACAGTAATTAGAATGATAACTGCAGAAATGAGGTCTGGAAAAACACATATCCTAAGAATATTAACTGTGCAAGAACTAGGAACTTTTTTTAAGACATCAAGATCTTTTCCCATCATATCAGACATATAAGAGAGAAAAACTAATGGGCCCACTGCCATTAGTGCCACCCGGATTTCACCGTCTGTAACCTGGCAATCTGCAACACCAGGTCTAAAGGCATATTTGTCAGTCTCATGGTTTTCAGATATTATCTACCTCGTAAAGCAGGCTCATTTCTAGAATTTAAAGATGAAGAGACTCACCTCCTGTCAGCTGCGAAAATGACATTTCAGCCAGAAAAGAGCACTTGAACTTTGTACCACCAGTGGTAGAGGGTCAGATCACATGTCTGACCTCAGTGTCTCATCTCTCAGAATCACAGTCAGTAACTGATGGTTAAAAAAGGAGTGTAATGAGAGAAAGCATGCAGTGTGGCTTCTCCACTGAACTTTCCCAGTTTCCAGAAAAGTGCATCTTGGGCACATTTCTTCTGGCATGGTGGAAATTATCAGGATTTTAATCTTTCAAGATTTGAAAAAGAGAAATGCCAAACAGCACTTGAGTGTGTCACTCTATATGGGTGACAAATCCCAAAGTCTCCATAGTGACCAAGGCCAGGCTCCTAAGCCCCTTGCAGAACTGAAAGATTAAAGTTTGAGGGACAGTGGGAGGAGAAGGACATTTTCTTGATCTTGTCTGATTTTACTCTGAGGCTGCCAAAGCTTGAAAGAAGGTAAGCCTAAACTGCGTTAGGTTCTCGGTGTTTCCAAAAGCCGTCTTTACTCAAAGGCACACTCTGGAGAAACACCAGGCCAGACTCCAGAAATTCCATTCATTCTACTTCTGCAAACTTCAAAAGAACTTTAACAAGATTTTATGCAAGCATTATAATAATCCAGCCTAAGTTAAATGAAGCTTAAAAGGAAAACTTACTTTCTGTTCAGTCCCAGGAAAGGAAATAACCCAGCTTCTTAGATCAAATCTAACCCCTTTGAAAAAACCTGACTTTGGTAAGGGAGAATTTTATCCCAAATTCCTGAACACTAAATATATAATGATTATTGAATAATTATCTCTTGCATTGTTTTGTGGAATGCAGGTTTGAGACACCAAAAGAAGTCTGGGACTCAGAGCTTCCTGCAAACAGGAAAATGGATGTTTTTAAAGCCCTCAGTAAAATGAATCAGAAAAATATTGTCCTGAGTGTAAGACAAATGAAGGGGAGAAATACTTTTCTATATTAATCTAAATTATGTACACACAGAATTAAAGGAAAAAAGGAAATTACGATTATTACATGCTCAAATTCCAGGGAAAGAGCCAAATGTATCAGGTTAGGCTTTTCCTCATATGCAGAACAGAAATATTTCATAATCATTTGCAATGCATACAAAAAATATATCATTTTAAAAGCCAAATGATGCAAATCAAATACAGAGCTGCTTTCAGCAAGCTCACTTGTACCCAGAGATTTCAACAAAAGCAATTTACAGCAGTATAAATGGAGAGAACTTTACAAAACCCTTGTCCTGACAGTCTCATTTTAACAAAAGCTGGCACTTTTGCCATTTGCACAGAGTAGAGACATTTCCTGTTTGCTGCATAGGAACTGAAGTAAGAAATCATGTGCGTGCCAGTCAGTTCTCTTATCTGAAACACTGGGGAAATACATTAAACTGACTTAGCACAGTCTAGACAGGCTCAGCACTGTGATCCAGGTATACCCACAAGTAAAAGAACAGACCTAGCCTATCCTGGCAGGTGTCTGTTCCAACGCTGCTGAGGGAAGTTTCTCGGCCTCTTTGAATACTCCAGCATTTCAAAGCCTGTATAGTTAGAAAATCTTTCCTCACATCAAACTCCTGTTTTCCTTTCTGTAAATTAAACCAAATTCCCCATGTCCAGTGGAAGGACAACTTGTCACTGTTCCTCTTAGAACAATTTTTACATTCTTATCTTTATCTTCACTCAGCTTTTTCTCTTTTAGACTAAAAAGATCCTTTCCCTCACTTTATCTCATAAACCTCATTTTCTTCGCTTTCATTATTATCCCAGTTTCCCCAGGCTCAGGTTCTTTGTGCAGTTCTCACAAAATCTGGTGACCTACTTTACATATACCCCAAAATGTGAACAGCACTGCAACATTAAGTCCATCAGAAAAGAATACATTACCATTTAATATATTAATTTGCCAGTCAAGAGTCTCATCACTGACAAAAAGAGTTATGATCCCTCCATAACAATCCTTGTCTTGTCATGCAGTATTTTTCCAACTACATTTGGTATAGGAACTTTATTGATGTTTATTCTGTAATGCACCTCCCGCATTTCAGACCCTGTACAAAACTCATGCATAATATCACCAGCAGTTTTGAATTTTAAACATTTTAAAGGGACTGGAATGTTTCATTTTCTTACAAGGGTGATGAAATTTGCAACAAACATAAATGTTTTATTCTCAGAGAGAAGTCTAGGGAGTAGCTCAAAAGTCTTGAGCCACAGATGCCAAGGAAAGGGAAAGAGATCAAAAGCCTTCCTTTCTGCAAATCCAAGTATTTGTAATATCTTTCAGCTAATGCAGGTGAAGGGGGCAAATTGTATGACTAATTTCACTGCATGTGAAAACAGAACATAATAAATGTTTTTAACCTCAAGATATGAAAAGATAGGCAGAGAAAGTGTAGGGGAGATTATAACCGACCTGAGAAGAAGGAATCAGCCATCTATTCTAGGAATATCTGAAGCTGGGCAAGAAGACCTTGCCAGAGTAATAGGTATGAGAGGGTCAATGCAAGGTTGGGGTTGTTCCTGCAGGCAAATAAAGACTTTTTAGCACTGTGAATTAGGGAGTGAAATTGGCATCCAGCTGACCAGTAACCTGAAAGAATCACTGTGCAAAGATAATAATGGATGTGGGCTGTTGTTTTAGTAAAGACATTTAATAAACCGTAGAACCTGAAGAAATTAAGTGGGTTCCAGTCATGGAGAAATAAAATAATAAAGGCAAAAATAAGTTGCTCACAAATGCATATACAGAGTATATGCAAACATGCAGTGACACAGAAGTGTAGAGCTAGGCATTATACACAGCAATTTGATTAAAAACCAGACACACCTTGCCTGGTAGTAAACTGTAATGGGGATGGAGCATTGCTTCAGAATCTTGTAATCATGACTTTGATGACTGGCATAGAGTGAGCATGTTCTCTGTACCTGCAAGCCCACAATCTGCCAAGACAGGGGTACATATATGTCTTAACAGAGATCACTTGGAGATATTCGTTAGATAGATAGATAGATAGATAGATAGATAGATAGATTTAAAAGACATTTGACAGAATAAAACAAAGACTGCTACTAGCTTTTTCTACTGGCCCTAAATGGAGAGTTTTGAAGAACCTGTGAAGAGCTATTACATGCACCAAGAAGAAAGCCAGGCAAAGCAAGACAGATTTTGCTAATAATGTAAGAAAATATGGGCCCCAGTGTGCTAGTGGAAAAGAGTATAGAAATAATAACACAAGTGAATAGGCCAAGGACTTGCAGCAGCAATGAAATGTGATAATCACCTGAGGAAAACAAAGTATTCAATGTTCCTACAGCAAGAAAATGATCCCAAAGAAAATGGGAAATTAGAATTTGTAAAGTAGGATATATAAAGATAAACTAAAAAGTAGCGTGATTTGGAGCTGTGCTGGGTCTGGCTGGGATGGAGTTAACTTTCTTCATAGCAGCCCACGCCGTGCTGTGCTTTGGTTCTGTGGCTAAAGCAGTGCTGATAACACAGCAGTGTTGTGGCTATTGCTGAGTTGTGCTTGCACTGTCAAGGCCTTCTCTGTTTCCCACTACCCCCCACAGCCAGTAGGCTGAAGGTGGGCAAGAGGCTGGCAGGGGACATGCCTGGAACAGCTGGCCCAGACTGGCCAAAGGGACTTTCCATACCGTGCATCCTCAGAAATAGAATAAAAACTGGGGTAGAGGAAGGAAAAGATGGGGGTTTGCTTCCGAAGAGGCTGTTTAGAGACTGCCTGGGTATTGGTCTGCCTGTGGGAGGTGGCGTGTGATCTTTGCTCCACTTTTATGTCATTTCCCTCCCCCCCTCCATTTTCTTCACCTATTTAGCTTTTTTTATCAAAGCTCCAGATTTTTCTTGATTTTTTTCTTCCTGTTTTCTCCCCACTGTGAGGTGAGTGACGGAGCAGCTGTGTGGGTGCTTAGCTCCTGGCCAGGATCAGATGCTGCTTAGAGAATGAGGCACTTTAATTCTGTGCTTTAACCAGAGCTTACCTGGTATTGAAAAAACAAAAACCAAACAAAACCCCCAGCAAAGCAAAGAAAAACTCTGTAAAAAAAATCTAACTGCAATGTTTGCATTTATTTAAACTACCCAGACTGCTACAAGCAGAACAGAACCTGCCTGGATCTTCAGCCAGTTCAAGAATCCTTCAGGATCCAATATTGCACAGTTTCAGGAACACTTTACCTACGTATATGCCTATTATAAAACCTTAAGACATAAATGAACAAACCAAATCACTCTGTGGTTATTTTGTGATTCTCCAGAAAAGCAAGAAAAATATTACCTCTGTAGAAGGAAATTACAAATACAGAAAGACTTACAAAATACCTCATCGACTAAGCTCATATCCTTGAAATGCAAGCACTAAAGTTCTTTACCGTGACCCAACTGCAACAATGACATTTATAGCACAGCATGGAAACCAAGCTCTCCCAGTTCTAGTCGGGTTAGCTGAGCTGTTGGTTTCACTGGAGACCTGATGAAAGTGAGATTTCTTCTTATATCCTCCAGCTGCGAGGTTCAGGAGTATATAAGGTAATCTTTAAAAGCTTATGTAACAGCTAATTTCAACATCTACACTTTAATGATTTTTAAATCCTGTTAATCTCTGGGACTTAAACTGATGGAACTCATTGCCAAAAGACACTATATATTATACAAGAACGTATTTATTTTAACTGGTTTAAAACATCTGTATTTCAGTCTCATTGGATAACTATAATTCTCTTCTTTCAGTTTAGAGAATAGGTAAATTCTAAAAATAATAAGATTTGAAAATCCAATATCATATGGAATTTCTTGGCGCAGGAAAAAATCCTGAGTATTTCACTGCATGCTGTCCAGAGAAATGGAAAATTGCTTGCACTGTCAATCCTGTGCTCTCTTCTGGCACACCAGATCTCAATTTCATTTCCAAGAAAGTTAAACTGCAGAGCTGACAGACTGTATGTGCCTGGGTCTTATCCTGATTTACCCTTTTTAAGCCATTCATTATTTCTGCAGAGTGCCAAAGGCAAATATACAAGTGACATCTAATCCGTCTATTCCTCAAACACCAGTTTTAATGGAACAGAAGTTCTAATGAATGCCTTCTAAGTAGCCTAATGCATGCAAGTTAGAAAAAAATCATACCTGTGCTGAATAAAATGGAGCTTCTGCCTTGATATTGATACATTTTCCAGGGAGAATAGGTTTATTTGGTTTGTGATTTCTGATATAGAGTAGGCACTATATTGCCCATTTTTCACACAATTAAGGAACTTTTACTACTTCTCTTTACTTTCAAAGCATTTTTCTAAAACAAAATCCTACTAAAAGTTAACTTCTCCGGCAAAACTATATCATGCTTTTATTCACCTTTCCTTGCAGATCGCTATATGAATATTAGACAGAGAGACTTACTGTCCATATATTCACAGAGATTCAAGAACACAGTGAAGAACAGGACCTGGGAATTCACTATCATAATTAAGCACTTTAGAGAACAGTCTGTCCTTTCATTTGAATGCATATGTGATGTACAGAAAACCCAATGAAAGGGTCACAGGTAAGAGACTGAGCCACATCTTCTCCTAGAGAACCTCCATTAATCATGATTATCAATTCATGAGTTCACGATAAGCCTCTTTTTGTTCAATCTGATTTTTTCTCCTTGTTTGGAAGTTGAATTAAAGCATAATTACTTGCATTATGCCTCTTGTGATGGTATGAGCTGATTAGCTTGTAAAGCACTGATTAGTTTGGGGCTATGTTAGTAGAAAACTATGAATTATAATGGAATATGCAGATAAGCTTGGAGAGGTACTTATGAGGTGAACCAAATTTTATATATAAATATATATATATAATTCAAAATGAGCATATTTCATAACTGCAATCTATTATAGATGGAAAAGGTGACACTGTTTGAAAGACTATGCTAATCTTATATCTAGACAACTCACATAATTTCATAACCAGTTTATCTTTCAATTTTCTGGTACAGCAACTTTGTCACAAAGGGTCCCTCCCTTTCTCCCACATGCTGCAGCTCCTAGTGATGGACTCACTGCATACCTGGCTGATGGGAGAGCACCATGATGTTTGTAAACATTTTGGCAGAACTGCTTACTAGCGAGTTGCACATCCTGCATGTCAACACAGATCAAACTCAAATCAGAAAATCCTGCATTTCTTAGCTGACTGCTCTGCTCACTGAACCACCAGTGCTCTCAGGCCAGGACACACCAGGGGGGCTAACCATAGCGCAGTGGGATATTTTCTGCAAGTCCTGTTGGGTAATGAGGTTTTGTAACAGAAAACAGGGTCATGGCAAATGGTTTTAGTGCCTTTTCAGAAAGGTTTTTACTGTATTCGAATTTTACTGTAAAGGAATCAGCTTTGGAAGAAGTCATAGGGCTCTTCACCTGGCTGACGTCTACTGTTGAAAGGCCCAATATTGCTGCCTTCTACTACGGCAGAAGAGTACAGAATCCCACTGAAAAGGCTTCAGGGGCTGCTTATACAGACAAAGCTTCTTCCTTTGATGACAGAATCAGGAATACTTTTCTTTCACTGCCAAACAAACTACCCGCTGCTGACCATTTCTCAAATTCCAACCCCACTCTTGCTTCAGATATTAGGCTCAGGTTCACAGGCTGCAATTTAGAGTAGTGCAAGATACATGGCATTTTTTGTAGAATTACATGTTATTTCATGTGAATGTGAAATGACTTTATACTGCGACTAATGCTAGTAGAACAAGAATGCACAATACCTGAATGACTTGCTGCTCCGTGATTCCCACAGCACTGATTGAAGCTATTCACAGCATAATGCCAGGGCACTAAAACTGCTGAGAAGGAGCGGGTGACGGAAGAACACACAAGGGAAAAGCAGGGTCTCTTCAAGTAGAAAAATGTACTTATTATTCTTCAAATGAATAAAAGTTTCTGTCACACCACAGACCAAATGACTATGTAAAACATCACCAAACTGTGGCTCTGATGCTACTGGCCAGATCTTACACTGCATCAATGGATTTAGTTAGCATGAAACAGCACAGAGAAAAGCATATGATCCCTCAATAGTGTGAACACAGGGGTAATGCAGAAACACTACTGAGTCAAGGGAGATGCAAGGAAATGTAGTGCTGACTTGCAGCTTACAAACAGAGGCCAGTGCAGGGATGGACTGCTAATAACTACCATCACTCCCAGCACCGTCTGGACAATTAGCTTCTGTTTCCGTGGACTGAATCCTATGCAGATTCTTTATTCCCAGCACCTCTTTTCTACAAGCCTCAAGTCTGAGCAAATGGAAATGGTAAGCAGTTGTTCCTATGATGTCAGAAGAATGAACTAAACTAAATTAAGGAGTTACGCTGACCAAGAGTGCCCAGCTCTTGTTTTCTTGAAAGTTAAGCACTCGTTTTTCTACTCAGCCTAGCAGATTAGTATGCTGAATATGGAGGAATACTGCCAACATGAGTAAGAGAATTCAATTCTCAGCATCTTCCTTCACAGAGCTGCCCAAATATGAATATCATAATCTATTGCCAAGTACCCATTTTAGAAAACAGTGATCTATTTTTTTCCAGTTAAGCTGAAGTTAATTTTACAGGTTGTGATCCAACAGATTTTTCCTGAGTCTACTCCCCTTAATAAATTTATTTACATGCTTTTGCTATTAGTATTAGTATAAGAGAATACACTATCCTCTGAGAGAGAGTGTCAGCTTGTGCAAAAGAATGCAGATGGTTTTGGAATGTGGTAGATTTACAGCAGCTGAACAATTGACTGTCCTCCAGCAAAACTGTTGCAAAGGTCACAGATACACATGTCCAAAACAGTATCAAAATGCTTGTACTTCTATTTTAAGCCAGATTCCTCATAGTTGCTAAACTCACAGTAATCCACATTGTATTATGTAGCACAGATTATGATGAATCTAGTGACTATGTACGCACATATGGTGTAACCTTGGTTACATTGCTACTAAATCAGTCTTTTAACTGTGCCTAAGACTAGATTATAAACTGCCATTGAAAATCTGTCACGAGATAGCTGGTTTGCATTTACAGAAATCAGATTTGTTTTAACAGCCTTTTCCAACTATAGCTCATGATGTGGAATAGGAATGTTACGCTTGTGAAATGTTCTTCATCCACCGTTTCTCACTGACAACGTTTGTGGATTTCTTCTTTAAATTTGACAGCAGATAAATTATCTTCAAAATTGCCTTACTTTCTAAGCACGTGAATGGCACTTTTCCTATGGAAAATGTTTAGTAATTTCAAATGAATATGTAGCATTATGCATACTGAAATCAATGTGTAACTCAAGGTTCTTCCTTCCCCCTTGTGAGTAAAACAATGACGTCTTTTTCAGCATTATTGGAAAAATCTACTTCTCCATTAGAAAGTCAGTAAGAAAACTAACATGTTGATCATCAATAAATTTAAGTCAGTTACTTTAGGCCTAATACAAATCATGCTATTGAATTCAGTGGACTTTGGATGACACCATAAGCTTTATTTAGTTTTCTACCAACTTAAAACCATTCTCTATTTCACACAAAATCATTTGCATTTTTTAATGCCGTTAAGTACACTGCATACAGAAACCAACAGATTGATTTTGCAGCATCATATTGCATACAGTTGTGAAGGAGATTTTGTAAAGTAATGCAATCACATGATAGCTAGCTGGGTATAAAGGCAGCCTCCCTCTGTCAGCACAATTACTCCTGTTTCAAAGCAGAAATTCCTTCTATACTCTTATAAGCTCAGATGGATTCTTGCCTTCCTTTTTTTACTTCCCTAAAAGGACACATATTTTTCTTGCCACACTCACTGTTACAATACTCACAGCAGAGCGAGAAACTCTTTTGCATGTGCGGGGTTTAGTTTTTGTTTTATTTTTAAAGTATTCGGTTTGAAATCCTCCTTGAAATCCCTTAAAAAGCAGCAAAGGAACACTTCTCCCAAGCACAGCATCCAGAGGAGAAGAAAAGTCTTGGGGTCAGAGAAAGAATAGTTCAGGCTTAATGGACCTAATTTTTCAATTAGTTCCCTTATGACTAGAGAGATAGCCAAGAGCTCTGAAAGAGCCTCAGCCTATTTTCCTTAGTCACAAGGCATTCAGTGTGATGGACAACTTAAAATAAACACACCAGAGGAAAGCACAGTGCAAAAATCAGGAGGAGGAAAGCACAGTGCATAAATCAGAAGGACAAAATAACTAAGTATCTGATAGAGTCCGGCAGCACAGACCTGTGGCTGCAGCTATGGTAGAGATAGAGATTATTCTCTTTGGAATTCACTACTTTGGGCCTTGGTATGTAAAAGAACGCTCTGTCCTTCAGCAAGTTTTGAAAGTTATCTGAAGGACACATTCTTCTCAGCTATTTTTAAGTATGCTTTAACCATGCTAGTTACACATCCCATTCTCAGGTCTTCAGAAGAAGCAAACATAGTCTTAGTTCAGTCTGTTCACAGCTACTCCACAGAGGAAAGACAGTGCACATCACATAGCAATCTTCTTTGCATAGTTTCCAGTCCAACAATGGACAACTCTATGTATATCATTAAATGACAATGTCAGTTATAAAGACAGCATTCTTAAGCCGTATCAGTTACTCCAACTGAATTTTAACTGATCATCCTCTGTCCTTATCCATCATTTCACTATCAACAGCACAACCCTTCAATCCAGAAGAAGATGAGTACACAGAGGACATGAATGTGTTCATTTCTGTTTAGTGCCTTTCACTAATGAGCTAGTTTGCCTGTCTACCACATGACATTTGGTCGGGGAAACAATCACAAATGGAGCCCCACAGCTTCAAAACACACATTAAGGCATCTAAATAAACACAGATACGATATGATAAACATTTAGCAGGGAATGTACATTCCTGCCAGGGTACATGTCCTACTGAAGTGCATTCCTAGCTATGCATGCATAATTTTTTTGCATACTTCTACGATCATGGATATGCTGTTATATACACTTACAACAACATCCATACGCTTAGCACATCTTTATGCAGAGTTATAAGCCTTGGAAAAACAAAAATATAAAATTAATCACTAGAATTAATTACTAAATTAATCACTACAATTAATTACTAAAATTAATCACTAAAATTAATCAATGTACTAGGTCTCCTATTTGCTCCTGTAACCCTCATTCCTTATTCTTAAAGATGAAATCATGTACTTTTGACAGCAAACCAAAAAGAGTTCACATGACAGTACCATGATGTAAGCAGCAAGGTCTGCACGTGCAGACCACTTGTGAATCACCAGGAGAGGAACCAGACGTTTCAGAAGCTTCAACGAGAACCACATGGATCCTGGGGATGCACGATTTGGGCCCCCCGAGTGTTACATAATGCATGGGCTGAACCCCAGTTGGAATGCAGGTCAGGCTCTGATAAACCAACACCAGGCTATCTTCTTCCCATATTACTTCCCATGTTTAGTCCATGTTACTCCTTTACAGTGTTTTCTGGCTTATTTTCCTCCACATCTCAGCTCAGTGTCTTATCCACAACCTGATGTTTCCTGCACAATCCCTTTCATGTTCTGCAATTTAAACTAAAAGCTACAGCAATCACTCTACCAAGTTTTTGCAGAAAAGAAGCTTCTGCCAGGTCTTTGGAACTGTACTAGTCAAATTACTTGACAGTCCTGGACAGAGAGCTGGATAGCTGGAAATGTAATGTGCTTCTCAGCCTTTGGAACTGAGCTGTCATAACCGGACCTCAGAAATCACCTACTAGTGCAATTCACTCTAATGTGAAAGCCATGCCTCCTTTGGCAGGAAGATACAAAGGCCATTCAGCTAAGTATTGAAGTTATCTTAAGGCACTAAAGACTTCTCAACAAGACTACAATCTAGAGTCCTGACCTATTTTCTTCAAAAATCACCACCGAAGCAGGATTTTACAAAGCCATTCCTGCCCTGTTCAGAAATGCTTCACAGCTACACTGTGCCAGGGGTTCTCACATCACTGTAACTGCCTTTCCAAACGTTTACAAAAGGGTTTCAGCTTTATCAGTTACCATGTCCTGACGGGGCAGAAACTTCAAAGAAGTTACACATTTATTTGCTTTACAGTACCCACAATACTTGGTAAAAGATTAAAAGAACCCCAACTAAACAAATCCAAAAAAAACCCCAAACCACACAAAATAACCAAAAAGCAAACAAAAAACCCAAAAGAAAACCAAAACGCACTCAGTTGTTTTCCTCCTTTTTCATTCTTCTTCAACTTTTGAAGCTACATGTGCTAGTCTGTTTTCAGTTATTCAAAGGAAAGCAATGTACACAGTGCAGTATCAGACCAGCTATGGTTTATATATGAGAACATATGTGACTACATTCTTTCTCTTTAAGTAAACAGTGAGCAGCAGCACAGTCCGTGACCTTTTGGAACAAAAAAGTCACCACTGGAAAAAATTAGTAGATGGCTTTATGCAATTGTGGCTGTAATTCATGATGTCAAAGAGCACAGCAGTCTATCAGACCCTGCTGAGGCAGACGCATGAGGATTATCACACATACATACACACTCCTAAAATAATCTCATAGCCTAGCTTCTGGGAGTGGAGGTAAATTCAAATTAAGGTTGACTCCTTGGACAGTCCCTGGAGACCCCGTCTGAGCCAACTAAGCGGAGCAGTCTGACAGCACAGAAGGAAGATGCTGTTCTGTGGACAGGTGCAGATAGTGCTAGGCAATGGCACCTCTGGCTATGGCTGGGAGAATGCCTCATTGCAGTGAAGACAGGCTTTTGAGTACCTGTGTACTGAAACACAGGTAACTACTTTCCAGTCTCTGCAAGATATCAGAGCACCAAATAAGCAGAATAAGCAATAGCTGCAGACAGTGGCCTGCAGCCTCAAATCCAGTTTTCTTTTTTGCAACAAGATTTAAAGCAGAAGGTGAGCTCTTTGTTATGTCTTTGACAGATCTGCTGCTGTCTTGCCTGGAGCCCCGATTTCACCCATTAAGACAAAGGAAGATATTTATCAAATGTTAATGCCAACATTTTGCATCAATGCCCACCAAAAGCAGGAGCATTATGGAGTAATGTATTGGTTTTCCATAGAAAGATTACATATCTTCTACTGTAACCACTCATTCCCCGTATACTCCACAGCAAT
Organism: Coracopsis vasa; assembly: GCA_026283785.1. Taxonomy (NCBI): domain Eukaryota; kingdom Metazoa; phylum Chordata; class Aves; order Psittaciformes; family Psittacidae; genus Coracopsis; species Coracopsis vasa. Next base: position 25,161 of record JANHGB010056336.1, read on the forward strand.
GTCAAATACACGGCAGTACTTGTAATAGAGAGCATTTCTATATATTCGGTAACACCTTTGTACCTAGGAGATTTTTGTAACACCTTTTATTCAGGAGAGAACAAAGATGCCAAAAAGCATGAGTGACAGGTTAAACCTAAGGACAATTTAAGCAGCATAGGAAAGCTGAACAGAGTTGTTTGAATCCTGGATGCTGGCCAAACTGTTCACTACTGTAGAACTTTCCAGATCAGCAAAATTTACTTTTTTCATCGGACAATGTATGTAAGAAAGACAAGCTGCCACTGCCAAATAGGGATGGGTAAGGAATGGCAGATGTTTCACAGCTGACACATTGCAGAGACACTGTCGCAATGACTACCAGTAATGGCAGCCTCAAGCAGACCTCCAGTTCCCATTGTGTTAGGTGCTGTACATTCAAAGCCTCAACAGGCAAGGAGAAAAAAAGCATGAGAATAAAATGTAAGAGAGACCTAAAGTGATTTCAAGCCTTCATCTTGGCATCAAATGACAGATATGGGGACAGGACCTATGTCTCTGCCCTCCCAGCATACTGTCCTCTCCAGTCCACTTTGCTGTTTTGTTGAAGTAGGCTGTTGAACTCTTTTTTGCCCCCCTCTTCCATATGTTTCCAAAATGGAATGAAACCAGAGTCAACAAGGAAAATTCTCAAGCCTCCTGAAGTGAGGGACACTAAGTCCTTGCCAAGGGTCTAGCTGCCTACACAAGGAAGTTGCACATAAACTGAGAACAAGTTTTCAGATTTCCTTTGAAACTGTGGAGAAGCAAGTTTGGGTCCCATCCTGTCCCATCCCATTCCATCTCCCCTCACTCAGCACACAAACTGTGTGCCCTTTTGGGGAAGAAGCATATTGAAAATACACCCTTCAGCTTGCATTGCTCATTTCCCTGCACAGAAAAAAATAGGAGATTTAAATTAAGCTGACAGTCACAAAAAAGGAGAAGCTGTTGGAAATTTTACCAGGATGTGTAAGTAAGCCAGGTAATACCACATCCAACGGTTCTCATATTTTATTGGTGATAAAAGTAACACCCCCACCATGGAAAGTCAAACGGTTGGAGACAGTTTTCAGCCAGCTGACACCCTCATCCAAAGAAAATGCTTTGATAGGGAAAACAGCTGCTAACATGGATTTCTGCCGTGTTCATTGGACCAAGAACAGTGTCAACAGCCGCAACTGAAAGGACCATCTTGGAAGCAAAATTTTATAGTCTTCCTTTTCCCTTCATGCTTTCCTTGCAAATGTGGAGAGACCCAGAGGCCTGGCAATTGCACTGCAGACACCAGCTCATGGGATGGCTCCAGGCACTGAGCCACTGAGGCTCGGTGGCATCCTTAAGTTGCAAGTCCTTGCTCTTCTCTTCCAGGGAAGGGAATGGTTTTGCCATTGCATTGCTAGTGCTCAGGCTTCTTGTCTGACAGCTACATAGGTTTTGGAGGGATGTCAATTTTTTTCTGCAGGCTCTGCAAAGAAGCCAGGTGGGCGATGATGGTCAATACTAGCCCAGAGAGGGCAGACTGGTTATTCCACCTATCACCCAAGTTGTTTAATAACATGTCACTCTGTAAATAAACAAGATCTACAGCTGCAATAAACACATACAGAGTTTTCCTTGTCATGTAGGATCTCACCCAGGTGTCTCAACATTGCCAAGAGCTGGTATACAAATTCTCTGCATCTCACATGAGAAAATTTGAAAGACTAACATACAAAAAAAGATTAAACTGAAACCTATAAACATCCCAGGAAACAAGTAAATAAATAGAAACCTGACATCTGCTAACAATTGTCACTCACAGTTGCTAATTTTGAATTTGGCAGGAATTTCATTTCCAGCACTATTTTTCTGTATTTGCACAGTCTTACTCATCTCTGAAGCCAAATAACTCATTTCAGTCAGCAATGCTGCATGATGTGGGGCCCATTGGCTCTGCCACATTTTCAAGTCTTCTATCCAGGTAACAGGCCCTCTAGCATCTGGTTTCTGCCTTCTGGCTTGCCTACAGCGTAAGTCTACACAGGCTCCTCCTGTCTCCTGTACCACAGCTCGCTTCTTGCCCAGTGCCACGTGTAGGTTTATAAACTCTGCTGCAAGCAACCCTTATGACTGCAGTCCTCACAGCACCACCCAGCAGGTCAGCCTTTGTTTCAGAGGCAGCTCCCACAGACAGTTCTGGTCCTCAGCAGTCTCTCACAGACACTTCGTACAATTCACCTTCAAGCTTGCTCCTATCAGCCTTTAAATCCCACCTGTACCCGTGTACTGCAGCTCGGCAATCCACTGAGGTCCAGAGAGAATGCCAGTGAAAGATACTGTTCTAATCGCTACATGTATCCCCAGCTTCCCAAAGGGATGAAGACTGTGTTAGGATGACTATTAGATTCCGTCAAGAGCTTACCACAAGGATAACACCATTGGTTCAGGAAATCCCTGAGCTACAAACTGACAGAAGATGTGAGGACATACAGGAAAGCAGAGTTTTCCCTGCCTTGGTCACCTTGTTCTCCCTTACTGTACTCTACTGTGATGGGTCACTGAAGGGTTTCAGTGAACAAGGAAGACAAAGCAAGGCTACAGGCCATAGCTGAGCTCCACAGATCTATTAAACAGCAAGTCCTCACAGCAAAAACCTATGAGCTATTAAACAGGCAAGAACAGACATTACAATCCTAGCCAGAAGGCTAAGAAGAATAATAAACTGGATGAATATTTGGTGGGACCCAGCACAGACACAGTAACTCATGTGTTTTGCTCCAAGGCCTTTGGACCTCCCCTGTTAGAAAGACTAGCAGGAGATCAGTGGTATCTTCCTATTCACAGTGTTTGTGACTTTCTCTTAGCTATTGAAGTTTTGCTTGTCTCAAAGCAGTTCTAGGTCTGGAGCTGCAGTAAGCAAGCTAAAAACCCACAGGGCTAAAACCCATCTGAGCTCTTTCACTGAGCAGCCAGTGTCAGCTGCAGTTGTCTGTCCTGTCTTGGCTGCATACTTTTGCAGAGTATCATTACAGCAATGCAAACAGCCATGCCTACTGCTTCTTGCCAGCACTCAATGAACAAATTACTCTGCACCTTTCATAAATTACTCAAATCCAACTTAGTTTTGCTGGATGACTTCCACAATCTGCCAGTTTCTTCACTTCCAACACTTCATAAGGTTAAATTTACCATGCATTTCTAGGTATTTATTTGCACTTCAGAAGAGAAACACTTTCCACACGTGCAAGCTGGCTGGCTCTCATCCTAAAAATCACCAACCTCTCAGCATAGGCAGATACCTGATATTACCGTTCATTCAGATTTGCTATAAACAGTGAAGGGGGATGAGGTGTTTGTCTCTGCATCTTTTCCTTTTCAACTGTGATTTGGATTGCTCTTGGCAGAATCCCTTTTAATGGAAATGTGTCCGATATTAAAAGGTAAAATAAAAATCAGTGAAGCCTTCAGATAAATTACAAGCACATTAAATACAGCGCTGCCCACTCTAAAGATCAGACTCTGGTTTTGTGAAAATCTGCTCAATGCAATAGGAACTGCATCTGTAAACATGTATGTATGTAAACATGTATTGTATGCTTTTAGTTCCAAGCACAGAAATCCTTTCTGTCCCATGCAGCTGACACACCTTAAAACACAGAAGAATAATTATTACATATGCAAAGTTAGTAACAAATCAGTCAACTGGCATTTGCCAGAAGGTAATATTCATGCTAAACAAAAGAGTAAGCTACACCCTGTAGACAGGACCGTGTCTGAAATCCAGGACAGGAACGCAAATCAACTCTCCAGTTACGCTGGCAATCAGATGACACTTTCCAAGATGACAAGAGTCAGAATTATAAGTAAAGATGCATGTAAGTACACATGGGGTTTTAAAACAAACACAAACACGCTCAATTCCCATGGAAGTCAACAAGGAGTAAGCACCAAATGGGATTTTCAAAAGCAATGAGGGATTTACCTGCTATTTCTAAGTGCCTGAGTGTCTTTCAAACTTGAGTAAACTCCCTTTTGAAACAGTTTTTCAGAAGTGACTTTGGGTTAACTGTGAACTATATTTCAGTTACAGTGTGCTGTAAAAATCAAAGTCAGTCGCTATAGGAATACAGGAACTGACAGTAACTGCTTTGTAGTTGAATTTGTACAAGTTAGGATGGCAACATCTGCCCTGAACCAGATCCTTAGCTGACGTAAATCAGCACCGATCGGACATTTCCAAGGTCTAGCTTTATATGCTTAAATCTAAAAGAATAGAACCCAAAAGACAAAATTTGGAATCCACATCCTAGTAACAGTTTTATATTATATCAGGCTTGAGGGATCCATGTTCAGTACTCACTGAAGGAGAAATTGGAAACTAATGTTCCTTTCAGTGTTCAGCTAGCAGCAGTTTATGCTGCAAATTAATCTTCAAGATTGATAAGCACTTAAGTTTGAACTGATTTGTAAGCTGGTGGGTATTGTCCCCATGCTTAAAATAATACATAAGCATATAAAGAACATGCATACATGTTAAAACCAACAAAACCTGCAAGGAGAAAATGGCAAGCCACTGTTTTGTGATGGTTTCATCGGTTCCTTGCTTAAGCACATTGCTATGAATTTCTTAGCAGGAACCATCTTAGTAGGAGGGTAGCTCATTTATGAGCATATATGGGTGGTGAGGCACTAGAATAGGTTTGCCCAGAGAAGTTGTGGCTGCCCCATCCCTGGCAGTGTTCAAGGCCTTGGGCAACCTGGTCTAGTGGAAGGTGTTCCTGCCTGTGGGAGGGCGGTTGGAACTAGATGAGATTTAAGGTCTCTTCCAATCCAAACCATTCTATGGTATATGCAGGTACTCCCCATTCAGGAGATGCCAGGCACTGGTCATGTGGCCAGCATCTTTGTAGAAGTGGAGAGGAAATTTTTAATAGAGTTATTTCTTCCTTTCCCACTCCTACCCTAAACTGAACTCCCTTAAACTCTCATTGTACAGTTACTACATGCAATGTGAATGAAGCAGGTGTCTGTGCTAAATATAGAGCTTAAAGCTCATCATGAATCCGAAACTTTCTCCCATGAAAAAACACACTGGAATGGCCAACTCTGCTTTATGCAGCAGACACTTCATGCTTCTCCTGGTGATACCAGCATGAGGCCAATGCACCTTCCACCCAGTCAAGCCTTTTCCCTGGTTTTACTGAGGCTCAGCTCTTTTTCACATGAATGGGAATTCTTTACAACTATTAACAGCAGTGAGCTCTGTATTACAATAGCACCTATGAGGACATACTGTGCCAGCTGCTATACAGACAGTGAGTGGGAAGGAGACAGCTTTGCCTGGAAGAATATAAGATCCTTAAAGAACAGCCAAACCAATAAATTTAGAAGAATGATCAGCCTCAAACAGATGTATCCAAGGCACAGAAAGATCAAATAAAAGTTGACCAAAATCACGTAGGAAGACTCATCAAATCCCCAACTGGCTATTGCTTGCCAAGAACACTTACACCACAACTGCAGAAGCTGAGCAATTACTTTTACTGTAATTGCTGTAATTGACTGTGTTGAAAATGCCCTAATATATTCACCTCAGGTGCAGCCCCAAAGGTGCTGCTCTGTTTGCTCAGACAGTAGTCTTTCACTAATTAAGGTTCTACACAGTTTCAGTGCCAGGCTAGAAATTAAAGCTATTACAGAAATAATAAATTAAATCACTCCCATCACCTTGTTATCATCTTTGAATAATATTTTTGTAAAAGAATGATTTACCCAATACAGTAATTGAACATAAATATCCTCTCTCCAGTCCAACTTCACCAATTGCTCCAAGTCATCTTCGGTTATATGCAATAGACATCCCAGATCCTAGTCTTTAACTGAACCACAGAGAAGCTAAATATCCTGGACAAGCTGAAATGACCACGTCAGTCAGAATCCAGGGTATTTTCTGGCAACATTTGGTTGTTAAGATCACAAAATAATTAGGTTTTTTTGTAACCATGCTGCTATTACAAGGTTTTGAGTCAGCAGGAACATGTGCATGTTTTTCAGAGAGTATTTTTTCCAGTGACTTAATGTCTGAATGAATCCACTGTGAGACAAAGAAGTGCCATTAACATTCACTCCAAGCGAAAGAGCAGCTTTGAGTGTCCACACACATTTGCATCACTCCAGCCATGGTTCACTACCTTGAATACTCATTCCACCAGACTGTTTGGTCCTGGTAAACACGAGGCAACTTTTCCTGGCTCCTGTACTTACTAAGCCAAAGGAACATTTTGCTGACAAGTGTGCAGCTGGTGTATTTCAGAACCTCAGAAAACACTCACAGGCTACCTTTGAAAAAGCCTCTTTCATACAAGATCAACCAGGTCAGCACTGTAAGAAACAGAACTTTGGGACCTACGGAGCCTTTCAACAAACCAGGAAAGTGTTTTGAAGATGGAAAAAGTGAATTCCCAAGAACTTCCCAAAGATGGAAGTTACTTGTGCAGCACAGAAAGTGATTTGCAGTGAAACTCTCCTACCAATTCCTACCAATATCTAGGACTTCGGCCTTAGCTACACGGCATTGCTGCATCTTTCCAAACAAAAGTGTACAACTGAGAGACATTTTCATGAAGCCAAGTTTGTCATTTTTTTCCCACAGGACAAGCTAATTTTGTTCCCGTCCAACTGCAGCCAGAGATCTGTTCTGCATCGAGTGCAGATCCTCCCAGACGCTTCCAAGCACTCTCCCCAAATGTCAATGGCATGCAAATGAATTCCACATGCAAATGAACAGCTCAGTGAACAGTGACAAAAAGGTCCTGTTATTCCAGTTCTGTGACTCAATAAGGCAGCCTCACTACATATATGTTACCTTTTATCTAAAACCTCTGTTAAACATTTAGTGGCCAGATTCAGAGTACACATGTATCTTTGATTGTGTCCTAGTCCATGAACTGACTTACTAGAAACCTGGGATTTATTCCTGTTAGGTGGCAGATAAAGGTGGCAAAATCCAGTTCCTAAAGGCAATAAAATGTTGCTGTATGTGTACCGATGATTCAGTTTCTTTCCCCTGTGTAAGAACCTGAATAAGCTTTGTATGAGTTTATATCAGGGTATTGGAATGAGGAATCCTCCTCTCCCCTACTTATTAAGCAGTTGAGTACTCATGGTTTCAGTAATCTTCACAGCCTTTCCCTACAGATCCACACTCACGGACCAGGAAAGATCTATCTCTTTCCCCCACACCTTTTCCATGTCGGAGACCTGCACCACGGAAGATCAGCCACAGTTCACATATAAAGCAGTTCATGACAAAGCTTTAAAAACTTTGTGATACATTATAAACTAACACTTTCTTGTTTAGTTGTACCAAAAACTTACCGTACATTAGAAGCAAGAAAAACATCTTTATCTTGCTAAATAGTTTTAACTTCCACTGGATTAAAGTGAATGAAGAGGTTGTAGCAAGAGAGGATAGACTGTAATTTTTTAAAGGAAGCTACTGTCAATCCCAAACTACGAAAATTTCCAAATACAAACCCACTTTGCATAAGAGTTTAAAAAATACTGGAAATCTGTAGCTAGATTCTATCCCAGAAACTTCACAGATCCTCCATTACAGTAAGTACATAGTACTTCAACATAGTGGTTTTACAGCAGTGTAATTATATATTTCAGCAGTTTAATTGTATAGGTTCTCAGAACTCATTTCACTAGTGGCTCATTTCACAAAGCTGTACCACTTACACTGCAAGAACTCAGGTACCTTGTGTATGCCCAAGCAACAAAAAAATGTTATCCTCTTATGTATGTATGTATGTATCCTGTACGCATCATTAAGTCCTTCCAGAAACAGCAACTTACTGGGTGACCCATTAAATTCCTAACAATTCCTTGCTGGTTTCAATAGGGTATCTGATGCATCAAACATACCAACAGTTCTCAAAACAGGAAAATAAATAGCACTTGGAACTGAATCACTTTGGCCACAATAAAAGTCATTCAACAATAGTGTTATCAGTACCAGCACTTCTTCTAACTACTCAGTTAAGTGCCAGCGATTAGCCATTACATCATTCATTTCAAAGAACAATTCACAAGGGCAAAATTTTGCTTTTCCATCTGAAGCTACAATAATTACTAAAACTTTCATAATTCTTAGATGCTAATGTCACCTGTTTAAAACAACCAACATTTGCTAGGTAACAGAGACAAGAGTTCGTTGTTCTGCTGCAGAAGTGGGGCAAAACTTAGTATTACGGCAATCTCAGGCAATTCCAGCTATCAAAAGCTTCAAGAACAACAATTCCCATATTTTAAGACATTTGTATGCAAAAGTCACGCTGAAGTCTCACAAATCACTGGACTTCAACCCATCCTCTCGAAAATAAAAATCACATCACATACTCCCATGCTATATTAAGAACTGGGAACATGCAAACAAAAATGTTGGTTCAAAATGCATCAATGTGATTTAATTTTTTGCATTAGTAAGATGCCATGGTCCCAGGATGCACCTACATAATACTATTCCAGCAAAAGCAAGTATTGAGGCTGATGAGAACTCAATTTCAAGAAACTCAAACCCCGTCGTCATTGCCAAGGAGTTCCAGGAAATGTAGGTATTGATTTTGGATTAAGTGAGTTACGGTTCAAGAAGCTTTCGCTTCCTTTACCCTTCTCTTTTGTAAAGGTTAAAGGTTAATTTCAACCCAACCACAAATCCACTACAGCCACAGTATCTAGCCAGTGTCCCATACCTGAGGCAGACTTACCAGGAAAGTCTTTGATAAGGCTGTCCTTTCCCTCTCAGCTCCTGTCACATGGGGCACATATTCCTAGGACATTTGGTAGACATGCAGTCTAGACCCCTGCAGTTGTAGCCCCACCACAGCTACACAGATATCCAGTTTCCTTCCTCCTCAAAGAGAGTGTTTTTGTGTATCCAAAATCATTTGTCTCAAGTCTCAGCAGGAGCTGAGCACCCTTTTCTTCAAAATGCCCAGCTGATAATCATGGCTGCTTGATCTTTGCATTCAAGAGTGAAGCATCAGCCATAATGGTCTGAGACAAGTCTGTTGAATGCCAACATGCCAGGGTGTATTAAAGCATACAACTCCATATGGCACAGTGCAGAAGTAAAGCCTCTCCCCCAGATGTATGCAGAGCCCTGCTGTGGACAGAGTGCTGACACTGCATGTCAGGGAGGAAAACTCACTGCAGAGCAAGACAGAGAGCACTGCGTGACCTTGGAAGAGCCTGGCATCCCTGGGGAGATGCACAGCAGCAGCACATCTCCCACAGAGCCCACAGCAGCATATATTTAGAACTCTAAATACAACCTAACATGAAGACGTTATAATACATTTCTTATTTACAGCTATCAGGAACTTGCTTGTATCTCTGAAATCTCATGGGTCTGTTCTGTCAGCCTCACAGAACGGCTAGGAGCACTTTCCTCAATTACTAGAAAACCAGTAGGAGCAAGCCAAACTGAAAGATGTTTTTGAGACAGACTGCTGGTTAATCATTTAGCCATTAAACACATACACAGAGCTTCATAGTAGAGATGTTCGTTAAGAAGCATTTAATGTTTGTCACCTGAAAAGTTATTTTATTATTCCCAATCACATCTTGATGTTAATTTTGTTACATTCAGCTCCAGCAATATGATCTTGTAGTTTAAAGCAGCAGCAGTGGTTATGGAAGGAAAGGAAATTGAGAGTGGGCTCAAAGGCAGATGTAGGTCTGCTACAAGCTATGTCAAAACCATGCATGTCCTGACAGATGCTGTGAGTTGAGTGGTAATTACATATTGAGCTGAGATAATTGCTCAGTAAGCCTGTGTAAAGTGATCTGGTGATCCTACCTGCACATGGTCTGAACAAGCAAGTTCCTTTCTACTATTATCCCACAGAGTGGAACTGATGATGGACTTGGACTCACTGTGGTTACTGTACTTTGATGTATCTCTATAAATTCAGTGTCTGACTTTTAGCAGCAATTCTGCTTTTTCTCTCAGTTAAAAAGCCCACGTTTACTGACTTTAGGAAAACTACATTTAAAAGGAGATAAATGTTTCCACATAATGGTCATGACTACAGAATTAGAATTTTAATTCAGTAGCTGAACTGCAAATGCGTGTATGAGCGAGGACAACATTTAGTAGTGGTCTATCAGGAGGACAGCTTAAAAAATCCCACCAAATATCCAGGACCAAATACATAAATTTTAGTTCATCAAAGGTAAGCTTAAAATAAGACATGGTTGTCATTGATGCAAAAAGTTGGAATCAGCTCTCTAAGATCTTAACTATATAGTTCAACATTAATCCTTCAGCCTGCCCTAGCAACGTCTGCAAGGTAAGGTCCTTTTTGGTTACAATGCTGACCATGCCAGTATAACAGATGTTTCCTGTCCTATTTGCTCTATTAGTGCTTCACTCAATGTCTGTTTCCAACAAGTGCTGGCTAACTAACAGGTTTTAATCCTTCTCATTCATGCTATTGCCTCTGTATCAGGCCAGCAGAAATACCTCCAAATTAGCTCAGAGCATTAACATTCCAGATTCTTCATCTTTTACTCAAAAACCCATGTGTCATATTTTCTTCTGCGAGTTTCACAGAGATGGTTTGAAGAGGTTTTTCTGTTTGATATATCATGCTTGTATCAAAACTTCCACACTGTCAGATCTCCACTACTTGTTTTGATTTTTCCTATTTTCTGCTTCCATTTTCCATATATGCTCTTGGAATTGTCAACAGGAGGGAGGATGAAGAAAAAAACCACATAACTAAGTACTGAGCTCACTTTACCATATGTGAAATTGCAACTAGAAGCCAAGTCTTTTTTTTTCATATCCTCTAATCTACTGCAGAAGATGCCAGAAAATGGAGGAGCCAAGGACTTAGCAGGTACTGAGCCAGTGAGCACTGAAGGCCTATTCCAGCTGTCAGTAAAAGGTTTGGAAAGACTGGATCAGGGCCTGGTTTTAAATCTGAAGCTGGAAGGGTCTCGCCACAAGAAGAAATATCTGGTTCATGCTACAACATAATCAACTCTGTTTCAACACTAGCAGTAACCTTTTCTCATTGCTCTCAATTTAAACTGCCTCTTGAGACAATGACGTTTGATGCCCATGGACAAAAGTTGTGGGAAACTGTGAATAATTAAAAGCATGGAATACATAGCTCTCTGTGTGCACTTATCCATCAGATCACACAACAGATTTAACAACAACCATGGGTATTTCTGTATGACTTGGATGGGTCCTATAATTTTGGGGGAAACAGAGCTTGGCTACTGCTTTCAACACAGATTTTTACAGCTCTTTATTCAGCAATACTTTCTGTAATGTTATTCTTTTGAATAAGAGGACAGACAATCAGAGAGCAATGACACCAATAAGCAAGTATGCATGTGTATACATTCACAAGAACCAGGCCTTATGGTACATCTAGAAAAATAACACAGATTGCCATACAATGGGTTAGATTCTTACATGGCAAAAATTGGCACAACTCTTTACCAGAAGAGCTGATGAGGTGTTCCTTTATGCTGTCAACTCTCTATGTAACATTAACGCCATTTAAGATGAGTTACAAGGATACCAAGAGTCAATCAGCTTTGATTTTGGTTTTGACAATTCAGGGAAATACAACCAGGTTGCAGCCTGCTACAATAAATAATTAAAATGAGAAAAGGGGCAGCACTGTGGTTATGAACACATGAACTGTCTATGAGAGCTATACCCAGCTACTGAAATGAGGGAATGGTTTTGCTCAGTTGAACAGGCGAACTGGAGGGCAACAAGCAGAAAGGTAGAGACCAGCCTGATAAGTAACAACCGAACAAACAACAAAAGACAGTAAGTCTGCCACTGGCTGTAAGTTACATAGCTGTGCAACCTGCATTTCATAGAGCAAGATCCGAGAGATGAAAATCCCACTGAACCCACTGAAAAGTCCTCTTGGAAAGACAGGGACTTGAAGTTGTCAGCAAACGCTCCTGAGGAAGACCCTAAAGGATTACCTCTCCTCAGCCACAGCCTGGGTTGGGTGCCTCAGGCCTGCATGATCAGACAATGAGACGCACCCATTGAGGACACACAGAGAACAGTCTACACAGGGAGCCAGAAGCAGGCAGGAAAGCAGGACCTTACACCACTTTGAGGGGCTGCAGGGCCTGCACTAGTCCAGAACCAGTCACACCACCACATTACCTATCTATTGTTATACAGATAAACAAAAGGACAGAAGCCAGGATTCACTTACTAGAAAGACGTAAATAGAAAGCACTAGCAGAAACCCCCCGTTCTGGCTGCTGCTAACACCTGTCAGCACCACTGCGTTAACATTTGTTTCACATATGTCCTGGCTTGGCAGGCACCTGATTTACATCTTCACACTTTGTATTCACTTTCTGTACACTTGTTCTCCAGCATATTGTTCATACATCAGATACCACTGTCGTCTTATTTTCAGTGTGAAGTGGCACAACTAGGTTATTGCTCAGAACAGAACACCTGCATCAAAACCCAGTAACCTTGAGGTAACATACAAATTAATGACATGGCAATTTTATTTTTAAAAGCCATTAACCTGTTAATAACTTGAGCCTATTTAATGCCCAGATTTCTCCCCACTGCACTGTAATAATGAACTCTGCCTGTTTAATTAAAAACGGTAACAAGTCTATGGCTCCACTTGTCTCAACAGAATTGCACTCATTTCTAGTACTCCTACATTTGGCTCAGAAGCCACCGAACTCACTTGTCCCATTTTTTGAGCTGCCAAGGTAGGACAGACCTGTACCGGAACTCTCTCTTTAGATAAATGACCTTACAGTGAGCTGGGCTCCAATTACAACAAGTGGCCAAAATTATTCTTCCAGGGCATGTGTTTACTCACTCTGAAGGATGCCGGGGTGGTAAGAACACTTCGTATCATTTGCAGCTATGTAGGCAAGAATGATGGATTGACAAGTGGGCAACGATACTTCTGGCTAGTCTCTTAACTGGAGTTTACTTTTCTGTGACAACTATAGATTTACCACTGAAAGAGAGCCATTAAACACTCAGAAACTTCGGCTTATTTGCAGACACTAAAACATATTATTTAATTGCATTCTGGCAGAGGCAGGAGTCAGCTAACATATGTAATATAGGACCGCATTCCTCATAGAAACAGTGATTTACAATATAGGACCACATTCCTCATAGAAACAGTGATCTAAACAGACAAAAAGTAAAGGGAAACAGAGCATCTGAGAAGCAAAATGATCTATCCATGGCAAGTCCATTGCAGTTTGTAACAGCACCTAGGTATTTTGGCTTCCAGTTCCTGTTCTGCCATGTTAATTCATGCTTTTCTCCAGAACTGTAAGTTTTACGCTACAGACAGGTAGGGATGTCAAGATTTTCCAAAGGCCAGTGTTAAAAAAGGGCATTCCCAGGTAACATTTAAGCAACATGTGAAATAGCAACAACTAAATTACTATGATTGATAACAGAAGACAGGAAATACTAGCAACTCTTTGTTATGCAACAGTCCCTTTCTTAACAAGTAGCTCTTAGCAAAGCAGGGCCCAAATACAGGATGGTCAGTGGAGCAGTGCAGAGACACAGCAGATCACAAGAGCAGGAACTTGAGTACAAGAACCCTGACAACTGCCATACATAAAGAGATGTGGGAATAAGAGATTATTGAATAATATCCAGGTTGATGAACAACATCTAGAGAACGTCAGGCAACTTGTAAAGGTCTTCAATTGTATGTGTTTCTGCACTCACACATGCATCAGCAGGCAGCAAAAAGCTCTCTTGGCTCTACAGAATAGCCTGATCTGAGCTTTAGGGAAGATTATGAGCCACCAACTTTGAGGAGAAGTTATCACTGACCACTGAAAATGATGCCCTCCACCAATGAACCAGAATGGATGTTCCTGTCAGGGCTAGCAGGGAAATTTTTCTCACGTGTTTCTGCCCTAATGAATCAGGTTATTCACATATGAAACAGGTCTGGAAATTCAGAGAACTGGCATCCCTATGTACTCACATCTCTAGCACGGGGAACAGCCCTGCAGGTTTAGACATTTGAGTGGAGTTTGTAGTAGATATTTATAACAGAATTTGTTACTCTTTCAGCTTTCCTGTCTGAAGTCATAGCTGAAGTGTTTTGGTAGAGCAAGCAGAATAACCTTGTCTATGAGAGAAACCAGCAAGACCTTTACTGTGCCATTTTCACAATTGATTGTGCTCACTTCAAGTACCTTTAAAACAGTGTGCAGTCAGACCTCGATCACTTACACACTTGTTTTGTCACAGCTCTAGAAAAGAAAGCGTTGGTAGGGCCAAGAGAAAAAGGGATGAGTATATAGTGGGACACAGGATTCACCAAGAAGGACATACAAGAGGATTCACCTTGACAGAGAAGTGGGCAGAGAAGCCTGGGTCCATCAGAGTCCCCTCCCAGAGGCACTGAACCAGGAGTGCAAAACAAAAGTTGGATGATACTTCACAGGTCTCACTACAGGGAAGAAATCTGTACGTGCCCTGCTAGGATGGTGTGTATTAGTGGATTAAACACAGTTTAGAAGTTAATACTTTATTCCTCTATGACACTGAGACTAACAGATTCTCACTTGGATATAACTGATAGTAAGGTGTGCAGCTTTCAGAAGTCTATTAATTATTAGCAAAATCTTCTGGTAACAGAAGGGAAGCTCTGAAAAATTATGCTTGGAGAGATAATGGAACTTCTTGAGAATAAGAAAGGCAAATGACTACAAACCATGGTATAAGCCTGTGTCCACCCACCACAAGGTTGGAGGGATGGCCTGTCACAGTCCAAAGCTCTCTTACAGCCCTTTTTACCAATGAATCTGTATTACAGGATATGGACCTATTTCCACAACAAACACAGAGGTCTTCTCTATACACCACCACAGATCTCACAGCCCAGCCTTCAGACAAACAAGAAGATGGACCTGACTCAGACACTGAATTGGTATGAGAGTGCACTAATTTGCCAAGCTGTGTGCCAAAGTTTAGCCTTCGGCTACCAAGCACATCCTAGCAGCTCAAGGAGTTCTCTCTGGTTTGAGTTAATCAGCTGGTTCCCAAAGGAAGTGGGACTGTAATAGCTCCAATGTAGGAGTAATTTTTTGTGTGCGTTGGCTCACCTCCTGTGTAACTTACAAGTTTACTAGCAGGTTTCAAACCAAGTTGACAGAGGAATGAGCAATTCACAAGTGAGAGAAAACAGGCAGCTAGAGGACAGTATCTTCAGCATCTGGCTGAGGGAACAGCTTTTGTTATGACATCAGGGAACATAGTTGAAAGTCTACTGATATTTTGCAACTGTAAAAAAGTCAAAGTTTGCATAAATCATGAAGTAGAAATCTACAGAAACCAGATTTGTTACCTCAGTTGCTCATTTTTTCCCCAAAGGAAGAGAGAAGTTCAAAGCTTTTCTTGATGGGATACTATTTCCACATCGATTTATCAGTGGTACACAAACCCTATTACTGTACCACAGCACACATAAAACATGGGACTAAATGCTTCCCTGAGTAAGTGATTGAATGGTAAGCAACAAATACAGCCTTTGGCTTAAGAAGAGGTTACTTTGGTACAAACAGTGGGGCAGATAAACATTATTTAAGCATTCTTGGCACCAGCTTCCTTTCTCCCTTGAATTCTTCTTTCAACTCAGTTTTTACTTTAACCTTGCCCTTCACCTTCATGGAATTTCACTGAATTAATAAAGGATAAAGTGTTTTCTTTGCTATCTGTGGTAATGAAACAAGTTGGCTTTCCTTGCTCAGAGATGTGGGTATGTCAGTACCATAAGAGCTTGCTGCCAGTATGACAGTTGGGATAAGTAGAGTCACATTCCATAAACATTTGACACTGCTAGCATATTAAGGCATCTAACAGAGGGCAGTGTATTTTATGAAATACACAGTTCTACAAACAGGAGAAACACAGAGGCATTTCATGAAGGGCTGGGAAAAGGTTATTTTGCTTATTTTCACCTGATACTGTGCATTTTCAGTGCTGAAAGAGCGAGGAACCCTTCAAACTGGAATTATGCACCTCAGTCTTAGCTGAAAACACGTCAGAACCCTGCTGGCTTTCTGCCTGACTGAGGTGCTCAGGGAGTTGTGGTGGAACAAGCAATCTGGTCCATGAAGCACAAAGCAGGTTGTCCTTCTACAGTCTTACTTATATGATATTTTTCATTTAATTTCACGGCTATAAAAGGATCTTGGGGAAAGGGTTTCAGGTCTCAAGCTACAGTTTATGGATCTGATGCACACTTTACTATCATTCTTCTAGTGTCAGGATAAAGCTTATAGATGATGCTGAAAAGCAAAAATATTATGCTTTCTCATGGTACTCACACATCTCCTCTCTCCTCTATGTCAGGAGATGCCAGTCACATACACCTCTGGGCCTGCAAAGTCACCCTGGAGAATTTCTTCTGAGGAAAGGGTGCTTGTCTTGCTGGATCCTGACTGAGTGCAAAGACACTGCCTTTGCAGAATCTGTGGTCTATATTTAGCAAGATGAAACTGGACACACAGTAATGCAGGTCACTAAAGAAAGCAGAAAAGCTTTTTTCACCCAGGTTTATCCCCACCTGAGACATAATGGGAGCTATGATGTGTTTTTCCACTGGACAGATTTGAATCTAACATCTGTTAGCTTTCCTTTTCCAAACACCTGATGAATCCAACATGGCCACACATTGCACACCCCTTTGCTAATTAAGCTCCTGAAAGGCTGTCTGACGGATCAGATGCTTTGCTGAAAAAGACTGTGCTTTGATGCAGATGAAGAAAGAACTGAGCACACATAGGCAGGTGTTCACACACTCGCTCAGCTGAGACTAAAACTATTTAATGTCCTCTGTTATTCAACCACAATGTTAATTTCCTTTCACCTATCTGCACTCTTAATGTGGAAAGTAAATTTCAAGCTACAGGGATTTCTGCTGCAGGTACCAAAATTAACACCAAATGATATAAATGACTACCCTGCACTGAAAGGCATTTATATTACTTTATGTGACTGGTGTCTGGCATCAGGGAAGAGAAGCATGTTTGAGGGCCAAATCAGAATCCAAGCTACAGTCACCTAGGAAGAACAGTTCACAAGCTGGGTGTATATCTGTGAGTACCATTTGATGAGTCTGTTCAAAACCACCCATGCTTCTGAATACACCAATGGCACCTGAAACAGCAGTGTCACCATGGCACCATGTAGTTGCACTGTTAACCCAACTGCTGCCTGTACAAATGAGAGACAGAGCCTGAGTGATGACTTTCAGTCTGACTAGACAAAAAAAAGGGGAAGGAAAGGTGAATGGATCCTTGAAAGCCTTACAGCAAGTAGCAATCAAACCATGACTGAAGCCCATATGTGAGAGCTCACTCTCTGGTGAGAGAGCTCAAAGGAGGTTCATGAGCATCTGACACTAGCAAAGTGCGCTGTTAGGTCAAGACCAAGCAACCTGTCAATGCTGCATTAGTGCCCTCTGTAGCAGAACTTTTATTCTGGCATACCAAGGGTCAGCATTGCAGAGAAACACCAGCCCTGGATGACAACAATCCAGCATGGAAAACAGCCACGCTGAAAAAGCAGCTGAGTGCAATCCTGTAACTGCCACAGCTGATACAACCATGCACACGCTGAAGGGCAGCAGAAATCACGAGCATATCAACAAGCACAAAGGAAAACAACATTTAAAACTACTTCGACTGATTTTATGGCCCATGATTTTTACCTGATGTCTGTGCCCAGTTTCATCTGCTGTGGCTAAGCTGGTACAGTGACTCAGTCGCATGTCTGAGCCTTAACTGTGTTCCAGCTTCAGCCCTGAGGCAACGACAATACTACTTCCACTGTAAACGCCAAGGAGAGGTAAACAACACTATTTAATTTCAGAAAATCTAGGTTCATTTCCTATTCCTCAAGAGGCAGACACTAGCAAAAAAAGTAAGTATTTTAATTCAGAAAAACCACTACAGGCAGAAAAGCATACATTCTATTCCAGGGTCATGTATTTGCAGAATACAATTTCTTTGCCTCCATCTATGAAGGTAGAATAACAAAAAAACCCCCCTCATGATACACAGGCTTTAGTTTGCTCATTAACATTAGACATATGAGCCTGTGTCTCCAGTTCCCCACTAGGGCCAGGGACAAATAGCAAATAGAATCAATCCAAGAAAAAAAATGCAGCTTTAAGCAGAGACTTCAGGAAATGCTTAATCTCATAGCTTGCACAGAACGGATGTTGTTAAAAACAGTGGAACAACAGCTAGAAGCTGACAGGGAAAGAAAGCTTGATATTTTTTAAAGGTAGAAAAAAAATTACAAATTCTACAGCAGTTACAGTTCAGTGTCTCAACACCAGTACAATATATAAAGCAGGGGGGTTGGACCTAGGTGATCTTAAGGTCCTTTCCAACCCTAATTATTCTGTGATTCTATGATTCCTGTCAAATGATTTCTATCCAGCATGAGTTTCTGAACTGCCATGACTAATAATGATATTGCAGCCTTAGTGTAAAACAGTTTTTGTAGAGCTTTTTTTGATATTAAATGACTTTTAAAAATAAAGATACCTCAACCTAATTACCTTAACACCATACAAACTCCAGTATAAGTATTGACCTTTTTGCTTCCTTCAGAAATTACAATCAACATACACCCTGTAGATTAATCTCCTAAATTAATGTTTCCTTGTCAAAGTGTCATGCTTTCTCATTTATGGGTTGTAGCTAATTGAAATTCTTCCCAATCTGCTATGCAGATAATTATCTAAAACAGATTTCACTGCCGGAGTACAGATGCTCCCTCTGTCATATGGCAAACTGTACCATCATTATTTGTATCATCACAGCGTTTAGATGTCCCAAATGATGTTCTGCTTTTCATCTGCAGGGTACTGTACAAACACATAGATATCTTAGCAGTTCAGTATCAATAAAGCCATGTTCACATTTAAGTGCTCTGTTGTTGCTTGAAATTAACCACATGTGCACATACATACAACGTACTGGATGAAAAGCAGATCAGTCCTTATTGTCTGGAGGGAGGGAAACCATTTTATCCAAGATCACATAAAATTTCAGAAGGAGCAGAAACTAAACTTAGAATCTTCCGACCCAGGGTTGCAACTTTACAACTAGCTCACTTTGAAGCCTTTATACTACAAACATGCTATAATCCAGACCTTAAACTGAGTTGTGATAACACAGCCAGCATTTCTTAATTACGCAGTGTAAAAAGAGAGAGAAAAGTAGTCCTGGTTTCACCTGTAGGAATCACCCAGTTTTTGTAATTTTAACTGTCAGGGTGTCCATTGTCCATTGTTCAAATCTACTCCATAGAAAGTTTGCGTAACATGGAGATTACTTGAAAAAAGTACTTGAAGTACTTTCTTTCTAAAGAGAAATAAAAAAATGGGGAAGACAGTCTGCAAATAACAACAACATGGTAAGAGCCTGCTGTCCTTATACATGGCTTTTTCACATATATGAGTGTAGTCAAGAGAAAGGCAAGTAACTGACAGTCGTCCCTTCCACATCAGTGGTGGGTGCAGTGCAGTAAACCAAGATTCTGAAAGAAGCTCCCATGGGTGTACTGAAGCAGCTACTTGAAACAGCTATTTTAACATCATACTGATGAAGCACAGAGGTGACTTACAAAGTACAAGGAGTAATATCCTGAAAAACAAAAGAGCTTCAATTGTATAGACGTGAAGAAAAATCACACAATCCTTTCAGGTACAAAGGAATTAAAAAAGTTAAATGGAAAAGTTCACCTGGGATAAACATTGCTGCTGCACTCACACAAAGCAGGACAAAAGCAGCAGGATTTGTTTCTACTGGAGTGGGATTCAGGTGGCAAGGGAAACTTGAACTAGAAAATATTAATCTGGTCTTTTGGGAGAGCTTAAAGTGGTATAAATTGGAGATGTAAAGTAATCAGGACTGAAACAGATGCTGATGAGTTACTGGAGGGAACCAGATTCAATTACATGTACTAAGCCAGGCTGCTTCTTCATGAAGCAGTCCACATCAACTAGTGTGTAATTCATCAACATTTCTGGCTTCTTCAATCACATTAGGGAATTGTCAACATTTTCCTGTATTTCCCACTATACTCCAGTAACATTACAGCAAATAAATGGGCCTACTAAGGAGATGAAATCTCTGCTTGTTCATCACCCCCATCGTCACTACAACTTGTAAACACACCCTCTGACGTAAGAGAAGGCTTTCTTTATTACCATCTGCCTTCTCTCCATCCTCTTTCGTGGCTGCTGTACCACCTACCAGTCTGCAGCTCATGTGGCATCAGTGCACAGAAAGTTAGTTTGCGGTGATTTATAATCAAAGGAAATCTTGAATCTTACTTGTTTATTGATTGGCACAGCAGATGAGTAATTTTTGTCAGTAATATTCTTAGATAATTGGACTGTTATAATTACCTGTGCCAGTTTATCTGTCAATAAATGATCAATAATGAAATTATTTGCCATTCGTCCAGAGTTAAATCAGCCACAGCTATTTTAAGTACTCATGTTCAAATATTGCTGTATTATGAAGTAGTGCTATAAAAGATTCTATGATAAAAGTTACTGATATATACTCCTAAACACAGTCAACCTGAAGGACTTTGTGTGGAGATTTATATAATTAATAACAGATTGCTCTTGTATTTTTATTTCAGTAAACCACAGTGCTGTTGCCAATTCATAAAGCAGCTTCAAGATCTGCTCATGCTGAAAGACATTAAGACATAAGGGCAAGAAAACATTCACTTAAGTTTAAGGTCAATGATATGCCACGTGAAACATACACTGAAATGCATGAACTGTAAATGTACCACATTAAATATTCCCGGAAGCTTTACTGGTTATGCTTGTTTTAGCTTTTACATATGTGTGTGTGTATACATACACACACATATACATACACATATATATTTCCCCAAAATAAAGTTCAGATCCTTTACGGTATTCTTATAAAACCATTCAGATACTGCATGTGCCTCATTCTTCGGCCTGATTGCTATCACATGAACTTTGAAAGAAACAGGTTCCTGTTTCTAATTAGCAAGCACATAAAAATGTTTATGTAGAAAGAGAATCTAGAGAGTTTATTATGCTGAGTCCTGTGCAGAGCCAATGTGGTTTTGTCATGTGTATGTTAAAACTGACACGGCCAAGTTTGGTTACAGTCCGGTAAAGCATCTGCAAGTCATTTACATTCTTGCCACAACGATACATACAGATCTCTGATAATCTGAGGGTTACGTCTGAAAATCACAGAATCACCTTAATGAAGAGAAAGCATTAAAAAATGAATAAGACTATTGATGAAGGAAACCATCATGAAATTGCTCAGACTGAATTTGGGAAGGGTGGGGATGAAGAGAAGATGAAGAAGTCTAATCATACTTCCAAGGACTTGAGCAGAACTTATTTTCACTCTCCTTATTCTATAGAAGATTACTCCAGTCATGTGCTTACTGGTGATACATTTCATTTATACTGTACAGGCATAACTGCCTGTCCATGGAAACACATTCAAACAGATGGGAAGCGGAAATGAGTTTGCTGATCACACAGCTGCCATCACTGTCTTCACTGTAACTCCCCAAGCAAAAGCTCATTTTGGGGACAGATACATCCCAGCACAGACCTTGTCTGCTCACAGCCTAACTCGAGCTTGAGTTTAAGGGTTTATTCCCTATCACACACTGGACAGGACTCCTCAGATGTTGATTTTAATCACAAGAATTAGCCTTACTAGCAATTCCGAATCAATCACTTCAGAGCACGTATTATTTAGTTTACCCAAAGGAGTCCTTTTTGTCTGTTTTGCTTTAAAGTTAAGAATCTCTCACTCTTACTTTGGATCTCCTCTAAGAATCAAGAAAGACTGTCCAAAGCTGGATCTGCATTCATACTCTTACTATGGCCAACTCCAATGAATAGTCCTGATGACAGAATTGACGACAGAATTGCAACTTAAGTCTTTTGGAAAAAGCTTAGGCTACCAGTGATCTTTAACAACCTGCTTTAACCATTCATACAAGCTCTGGGAAGGGACTAAAAGGACACGGTGTAAGTTAGGAGGAATGTGTTTGGATAACCAGTCTGCATTATGCATTTCTTGGCTATTGCTGTCAGCCTCTTTTTATTTATTTATTATTTTTTATGAACCAAAAAACTGCTTTGAATTTTCAGTGCACTTAAAAAGCCAGTCACAGGCCCCTTTGAAACGCATAAAAATGTGTATACTTGGCAGGAAAATCTTAATTTGGCAGGTTACAAATTATATTGGTATTTCTAGCTTTCACCCCAACAGGGACCATAAGCTGACTCCTTGTTGGTGACACTTCTTGTCAGGAGAGTCAGGTGATCTCTGTACAGTTTCTACTTAGTCAAAAGTTATCAACATACTTTTAGATCTGGCTTTACACAGTCTATGCTCTTCAGCTCAAAGTATTTTCTGTCAAGTCCAGAAGAGAAATGTTCCAGTCAACCATAGCCAGACATGCAGCCCATAGGTTGGCAGCAAATGTACTTTGAAACCAGCCTTAAACCTGCTCTAGTTTAGAATGGAGAAGTAGGGATGAGGGAAAGCTAGTAATAAATTCTGACTGGCTTGAGGATTATGTGACAAAAATAGCTGTGACTTCTTGCCACAAAATCTTCAGCAATTACAGCCTGGATGCCTGGCTATGAAGTCCCAGGACAACCATGATGGATGGATTGTACTGCTTTTAACAAGGGACTGGAAAAGAGGAGGCATCCTTTTTGTTTTGCCCACTCTCTCAACTCCTTAATGTCCATATCTTACTATGAATTGAATGCCACAGTGAGTGTGAATGTACAGCCAGCTTTGGACATTTCTCTCACTCTTTAGAGGAGATCTAAATCTATCTGGGCACAGTTTGCTGAAATGCTCCTGGGGAAAAAAAGAATGTCTGAAAGAAAAAAAAAACCCACCAAACAACAAAATAGCAAAATCAACAGCAATAAAAAAGGTTGAACCTGCACAGATGAGCAAAGATATGTGATCTAAGTTAATGTCTTACTCATTATTCCATGTATTAAAAACCTGATCAATAGCAAACAGCAAACATCAGCTACGTAACTCAAGCCATGTCATTCCCATGGTTTATATTTTGAAGACTGAAGTATTTACAGTTTCCGTGCAAGCTAAAAGTATGCTTCCATGACTGTAAAAGAATTACAGCCTATAAATTGGGTACTATCACTTTCTGCTCAAGTGCCTTCATGGTGGATTTACCTAAGCTGTTTTACTTCACGTTCGTGACGGACTAAGCACGCACTGGTTTAGCTTATATTTCTGATATGCAGGGGCCTTGCACAACCTAAATTCACAAAGAATTTTACTTACTACCAGTGCAGCAAAAGCACTTCATAGGATCAGAGTGAAAGGCAAGGGAAAAATCACTGCCCATACAGGTTGCTTTAGCAAGAAGAGGACGCATCACAGTAAAGACCTTACTCTCATTCTTCCCTAGCTTCTCATTGTATAACTCCATTGCTTTCCTCAGTGCTACCAGCGATTTCTACAGGATAAATAGGCATAGAAAAAGGTGCAAATTGCCTGGAAACACTCTTGAAAGGAGAAGTAAAAAAAGAAAAAAGGAAATGTGGAATTTCTTCAAGTAGGACAAATTGTACTAAACACAGCTTAAAGCCACATTGAACAATTTTAACTACTCCTCTACAGAAATACCAGTTGAGATCATCACTGGAACAAGGTACCATCCATCTGGAAACAGAGATGGCCATGAGTGGATGTGGCGTGCCAAATGGGACACTGTTCTTAAACATGATGTGTGACACGAAGAAGTTTGCAAACAGCTAGCTTTGTAGGCACATGTGGGCAGACAAGCCCACACAATATTGGAACAATACTGGCAAGCCACTTATTCAGCAAAACAACAATGTTCTGCGTATGTGGCCATGTGACTGAATACAGAGATGAGTCAATCTCAAACCTAGATACACTGACTGAACTAAACAACCAAAAGGTTTACATGTAAGTGAACACATTCAAAAAACCATATGTAACTTTTATCTTTGTAGGACTTCTGTTAAAATCCAGCATCTCTCTAGAAATACTTCTTATTCTGTTCACTCCTCTTCCCCATAATTGCAAGTTTGGTAGGAATCTTAAATGTCTTGGCTAAGAAAAAGGTACAGAAATGGCAAAACTATTATCAGCTATTGCTGGCATAGAGAGTATTGTAGCAAATTCAGGCTTCAGTTTGGGAAAAAATAAATAAATAAATATCTCCAAAATATACAGACTAATGACAAGCATTCAAAAAGCTTCCAGCAACATATATAAAACAATTTTGTCCAGTATAGAAAACTATGCCTTTGGAGGGGGAAGTCACCCACGTAGACATTACAAAGTCAGGATATTGGCTTTGTCCAAAATGGGATAGTCAGTTTGAACCTTCTACTATAGCTACCCATCTCTGTCTATTTTTATGTGCTGTGTAGTTGCTTCAGATTCAGCTAAGTACATACTTTTGTCTGGCAACTCCAATGAGGAAGTTGTTACCTGAACAACCATATGTAGTCCCTGGCACTGCCTAAGCCTACATCTCCTAACTTTATAGGACAACTTCCAGCTCCAGCTCAGTATTCTAAGCCTTCTCCTCAGTATGCTGAATGTTTCTGGGATCAAGATGATTAGTTCTGGGAGCACATTTCCCAAATCACTTAGCACAGGTTGTACCATGGCTGCTCTTTGCACAAAGTTTTGGCATCAACACTGGGTATGCCCACAGAGCACTGCCCAAGGCCCTGCAGCATGGGTTCTTGCAGTTACCACAACCACACCAGCCAGTCTGGCTAACTTGCACCAATGTTTATAGTACAGTTACTACAAACAGGATTGACAGAACCATATCCAGAACACTTGTACTTACCTCTTTCTAGCCCATCTCCATAATGTGCTCTACCATCAGACTTGAGCCCCCATTACAAACCCCTGTTTAATTGCTGATAACAGACATCAGAAAGGAAAAATCCCCCATAGGAAGGATTACTAATTTAGTGAAATCCTGCAAGGACTCAAGAAAGTCTGCAATAACGTGAAGCATGCTGTGGAGTTTTCTAAAGACTAATAGGGTTTGAGAGAAAACAGGTACTCCCAAGCTGTCACTGCTCTTTGTTGCAGGGATCCAGCTCTGTTCAAAAAGGCAACATTCTGATTTGTGAATCTGATCCAATGTTTTTAACTGGGCTGCTCTCCAAAGTAATGTATTAAAGAACTTCCTTGATTAGAATGATTTTCCCATTTTAGTTTTCTCAAGGTGGACTCTCTCCACTGACCAAATTTGTTTTTTCAATTATTCACCATTTCCAAAGCTAATGAAATGTTATTGGTTTAAGTGGTCGAGTGAAGGCTTTAAAGCATGATTTGTCACAACAGTGAATTTACTTTTTCATTTGCAACTAACTGATCAAATTCTGCAAGAAGAGTGTGGAACTCTGTTCTGTTCTCAGTTCACTATTATGGACTCATGATTAAATCAATCACTCATTGATGTGAACCTGAAAAACCTCAGAATTTTAGTTTTAAAATGCCGTTCCCAGCTGCAGTGGATTCAGTTTTTAGTGCATTACAGCACATTGCATTGGAAGTACGGCAGAGTTCAGCCAGAAACTTCTTTGCATGCTACTTCAGACAGAGCCCCTCACACCTCTCTCTCCCTCTTCTTGGATTAGGCATATTTCCTGGATGACTATTAGTCACATATAACTAATCTCAGTTGCCATCTATTAAGAACTGAAAGAGACATAAATGTGATGGATGGACCACCGATGCATAAAGAATTGGCTGGATGGCTGCACGCAAAGAGCTGTGGTCAACAGCTCAGTGTCCAATTGGAGACCAGTAATGAGTGGTGTCCCTCAGGGGATGGTGTTGGGCCCAGTCCTATTCAACATCTTTGTTGGCAACATGGACAGTGGGATTGAGTGCGCCCTCAGCAAGTTTACTGATGACACCCAGCTGTGCGGTTCGGTTGATACGCTGGAGGGAAGGAATGCCATCCAGAGGGACCTTGACATGCTTGGGAGGTGGCCAATGCCAACGTCACGAAGCTCAGTCAAGCCAAGTGCAAGGTCCTACACCTGGGTCGGGGCAATCCCAGGCACAGCTACAGGTTCGGCAGAGAAGAGATTCAGAGCAGCCCTGCGGAGAAGGACTTGGGGGTGTTGGTCG
>JANHGB010056345.1:689-11364 GCA_026283785.1 Coracopsis vasa
AGAAAGAGGGGGGGAAAAAAAAAGGGGGGGTGGTGGGGAAAGGAGTTGCTCCCGCCCACAATCCTAGCATCACTGCCTGAATAAATCAGCAGCCTCTCCTCCTCCAGCACCACCTGGGATGCAGCAGGCGAAGGGGGCAGCAGCCCCGTTAGAAATGAAGGGACCCAGTCGGCAGCGGTGGGGCCCAGCAGTGGCAAAGGGTTCAGGATAGAGCTCCGCGCAGCCCCCGGGCTGCCCCCACATCGCCCAGCACTGCAATACTGACACGTGCCTGCTAACAGGGGACAATGCTGACTTCTGCCAAGAACGAAATGAGCTACCCATCCTAGATTTAGATTAGATATTAGGAAAAAAATTCTTCACTATGAGGGTGGTGCGGCACTGGCACAGGTTGCCCAGAGAAGCTGTGACTGCCCCATCCCTGACAGTGTTCAAGGCCAGGTTGGATGGGGCTTTGAGCAACCTGGTCTGGTGGAAGGTGTCCCTGCCCATGGCAGGGAGTTGGAATTAGACGATCTTTAAGGTTCCTTCCAACCCAAACCATTCTATGATCCTGTGATTCTAAGATCTAGCAAAGAGACTTCTCACGTGGGATTCTGTAGAGTCCTGCTGCCCATTTCAAAAAGCTGTCCTGGGAAGGAGTCCCACAAGCACTACCAGAACAGGGAGCAAGAGGAGAACAATTGGTATAGCAGCATTGCAATGCCAGGGTAGGCTGGGGTCAGGTCCTGGGCCAGGTCTGCTTAAGGACAGCCCCAGGGGCAGCAAGAGCAAGCAGGCTGCACAGCTTCTGTGTTTCTGACTCTCCAGCACAGACTTTGGACATTCTCAACTAAAATAGCAGCTTTGTCTGTGAATCTAAACAGCAGCTGCACTTATTACTAATGACTTACCATGCACTAAATAGTTAAAAGAAGCTATTCGACAGCATTTTAGTAGATGCATTTTCCAGTGCTATTTGACCTAACAGCATCTTAAAAGGGTTTGATACAGACTTTCAAACTAGTGGTTTGATTGACAAGAAGGAAAAGTATTTGAAATTATGATAGCTTTTACAATCTAAACCATCAGCATTTCTATAGAAGGAAAGCAGATTTATCACACCACATTAGCTGGGCTCCAAGACCCAGTTACAGGAAGTCTGAGTCTACCTGCCAACATCTGCAGCACTGAAACAACAGTTTGCTCCTTTATTAAAAGGATATTTTTCTCAGTCGTATTACAAAGAGAAAACCTGCAAACGGTAAGCAGCAAAGCCAATTATATAAAAGATACACATTCTAAACCATAGAAGCAAGCCTTTTCTTAAGATCAGTTATAGCTATGTTTAGAAGTTACTGAAGTTTTCAGAGAAGCATGATTTTGATCATGCCTTTTTAAATATCAGTTTTGGTTTTGGAGAAAAGTCACTACATTTGAGCTGGTAGCTTGTGATCTGAATAGATAATTAAGTCTGTGTGTCGGTGGTTCTTTTTTTAACAAAGGTAACACTTCCCTGCTGATGTAGATGATGCAAATCACTTTATTTCTGTGCCAGCTGGAGATGATGATTTAGTGGTTAAAGCATCGAATTTTAAATGAATTATCTCCCCCTAGGTGTACAGATCATACCAATGGGACTGTAACAGAAACATTTAAATACAGAAATAATCTCTAATACTATTCTCCTCTTCCTAGAGCACCATACGCAAACAGCATCACATCATTCTCGGCTCGTTTCAAGAGTGGCTAACCCAACACCACATGCCATTGCCCAATGTCTCAGGAGCTATAGCCAAAGTTTCAGGAATCACTCATTATCCACACAGTGAGAATCAGTCATCCCACTAAACTGGACATAATCATAAGTAACCTTCAAATTTTGAACAATTACAAATTACAAGACAGACATGAATATTTAAGTGACAAGGATAACTAGCTCTCGAAGTGAAAATTCAGTGTCCTCATTACTGCTATTTTTCCTACTTGTCATCATCTATAACAAAACTGGAAACAAATCAGGACAATCATGCTGTGACTTGGGACACTGCTGCTTCCAAGGGCCAGCATACCATTAAGGAGCTCTACTGCATGCCAGCCAATTAATGCAACATTACTCTTCAAGAAAAAAAAAAGGCAAGCATGAACTTCAGGAGACAAAATGAAGAAGCCAAGCCATACTAATGGGTTTGGTGACTCACTGGATCATTAGCATTGGATTTTAGAGACACAGATAAACCTCCTATTAAGCATACACACACATATCTGAAGGTCAAGAGCCTAGCTTCTAGAAAAGTGGATGGTATCAGGTTAACCACTGATCAGGCAAAGCCTTTCTTTCTCTGTGGCAAAACGTGTTCTGTGCCACTGCCTGGACTTGCAGACATCTAAGCATGACACTGCATGTCAGAAGCAATGTATAAATTGGCCATATTCACCACTGTTAAGCTGTAAATTGTCTTCAACAATGGGGAAATTTCAGACAAATCACCATAGCTCCAAGTTGGTGAAAACACAGCAAATTTGAACTCAAAGATGTCATCAGCCATCATGAATCTATTTTTGATCCATCAATGCAGAGAAGTATGGCCGTGTCCACAAGTCCTCACCTGCAATTACTGACAAGACAGATGATGCTCAGAAAGGAACTGGAGGGGATCAAAGCATTTTGGCTAGCTCAGATATTTCAGTCCCAGATATTTCACAATAATCAACCCAAGACTATGATTTTTCCCGTTTCATTTATTCCCTCCTACACAACAGAGTCACTTTCTGAAAAACCTTACCTCCTCATTTGCTATTTCTTTGCAGTCTTACACCACCTGCTAACCATGCCTTTTTCAAGGCCAAGGCATACACCATAAGGAATATTAGTTCACATGTATAACTTGCTTGACTGTTACCATTGGCCTTATTGTGATTGGTCCTATAATCACTGCCAGTTTGACACAGAGAAATCAACTCTATTTACTTTGAACCTCCCCATTTATCAGCTCACTTCTCTTCTGCCTGCACTGGGACAATGAGGTAAAACACAGGCAGCTAGAACAGCAGAATGAGCTCAAGCAGATGGGGCAGTGACAGGAACAGCAACAGAAATGGGGCCACAGACCGATCTCGCTTGCTTGCATGAAGCTTTAACTACCTAACTCAGGATTACTGGAAGGCAAAGTTCTCTGGTTCTTTGATGTGCATGAAGAAGAATGAATGTAATCGAAAGTCTAAGAAACGGTAAGACATCTGCAGGTGGGCCACTGTATTTCATGACCATCCTCCCCTTTATTTCACAGGGATGTGTCTAGACCTGTAATACTGATTTGTACCACATCATCCCAGTACAATGATGAAAGTTTGGGGAGAAAGCTTGTTTGCCACGCTTCTGGACACCCACATTAGCAAAAATACTTAAAGCAACATGTACCCATGAAAAAAATATGTTGTATGATAATACTGAAATATGCTTCATCCCAAGGCATTTTAGAAATTACATTTGGGCAGCTGCTGATACAGCAAATATCAGAAAGATATTTGATACGATCAATATATCAATAAGATGAGAGAAAAAAATGTATTGCAACTGTGATGCAAAACCTAGTGTATTGATCACATCATAGGACCACTGTCTGAGAAGCTCCAGAGTTCTGTATACTACCTTTAAGACCCCAGAAAACACAACCCCATTACCACTGGGCTTCAAATAGCTCTGCAGAAGTTAGAAAATCAAGGAATTTTAAGCCTGTACCAACCAACATATGTTCTGATGTGTTTGATAGTACACAATGACCTTCAAAAAAAGAATATATTTCACTTTCAAATTGAAGTGTATAAGAGAAAACACAAGGAATGAACTATGTCCACTTTGGAAGGAAGAAAGAATAAGAGAGTTTGAGATTCTCCCAGGAGCCAAAGCTATTTTAAATACATTTAGCCCTTTAAACCATCTTCGTCACTGGAGCACAAAATTCCTACCCTATCCAGTTATAGATGTGTTCTATTATTTAACATCCCTTCTGACAAAAACAGCCCCACTTCCTTCTGCTTGGTCCTGAAAAACTAAAACCAGGCACGACCCACCTGGAGTTTCACACTCCCCAGCTCACAAGATGGAGCCACCTCTGATAGCCTGAAAAGAGGCTTGTTGGGTCTTTGACACCGAAGGGGCATAGGTGCTACAGTGATGGTACAGTGCATGTCCTTGAACATGAAAGCCTGCAAGGTGGCACAGCCCAGCACTCCTCCCACCTTAGCCTGCAAGTAGAGCATCCCCTCCTGCATTGCCAGTACTGCTGTACAGGCACTGTTACTGCCTGCTGCCTCAGACACTGCAGGAGAGCAGATGCTCTATCAGCTAGCTGTAACTGTTGTGTGGATCACGAAGCACAGAACCTGTAGGGCTGTTTTGTATATCCACAGCTGCATGAGCACCTGAGGAAGAAGTCTACAGGCAAGAGTGGACAGATCTAAGTTATATAGAAGGAGAAACATGATTTTGGACTAACAGATTCACTTCTGCCACCAAGCAGTTCTCTGCTCTCAGACAAGTAATCCAGAGTTGTCTTTACTGGACAAGTGATGGTTCCAGAACCAATGTAAAAAATGAAGTTTTGCTACTGTATTTGTGCCTAGAGAAGATTCATTTTAGGCACTTTAAACAAGTACGGCTCAGGAAAATGGTGCAGTGTGTTGACACACAACAGTCTCAGCAACACAGCATGAATATTTTAAACTTTTCCATTGCGTTAGTCATGATTTGTATCACTTTGTACGTTAATGTCACAAAGGAGGTCAGGACCTCTCTGTATCCAACATTACATATCACAGCCAAAAAAAGCAGAGCCAATCCTTGCCTACAAATATAAATTACACAATGGACAGGAAATAACATTTACGATTTTCAGAAACAGAGAACCAACATTTAGTCTCAGGACTGATTAGTCTCAGGAGGCGTGCAGCAGAGCTGAGAAACAAACCCAAATAAACTCAAATCTGGACCAATGCTGCTTCTTCCTTTAGACTTCATTCACATAGCCTTATTACTTATTTTACCCTTCAAAAACTGACAGCACAGTAAGTACCCTTTAACACAGCCTTCTCTTGAAGGAAGCCTTGAAACAGCCCACTTTTATTGGAGGGTTTCTGACAAACAGAGGATATGGGTAGTTCTCTTACTACCAAGCACTCTCTGCTTATTGGGCTTTGTTTATAGCTGTCTGAAAGAATATTGCCCGCACAGTGTTTAGCCACATTGATTGAAGACTGATCTAGAGAACATCATTAAAATAACACTGCTTAGCATGTGTTTGTCTTTCAGCAGGAAATTAATCCACAAGGCTATTACTCCTGCAAGAAGCTGACAACTGTATATATACTACATGACTCTTCAGCTTATCACAATCAGGATTCAGCCAAGAGAGAACTTCAGACTCCAGATTCTTCATTATGATTTTTAGATCTGTTCTTTTTTTTTCATTCTCCTCTTTCCCTTCCATACACATTATCCACCTGTGCCTTCTGTACTACACATGTGCATGTGTTAGGACACGAATGATGAGAAAAGAAGGTCCCTTTAGTAGAGCCAGGTCTCCTTGACCCCAGCATCACCTGCTCACAAATGTGTGTTGTAATTTATCTTCTGGGACTGATGGACAGTTACACCTAGTAAGTGTATTTACAAGTTGAATAATACTCATAATCATATTGCTTCTTGAAATTTTAGGCAGACAGGATACACCCTGAAAAGGATGCCAAACTTTCCCAATATCACTGAAAACACTTGCAATAACATACATCCATAATTAAGGCATCTGTAAATAGGTTGTGAAGCAGTTTCTAGCAGTTTACAGCACTGTGATGACCAGTTTCCCATCTAGGAACACACCACATTTGTAGGCAGTGAATCAGTGCAGGTACGTCTGTCTGCAGTCCCTCAATTTGCAGGTTGTTCTTAAAAGTGGCACAAGATGCTTATGTAATCGGATGGCATAGGTGAGAATAAGAAAGCTCTCAAAAGCATCACAGGTTGCTAAACCAGAAGTATAGACATGTCTGTAATGCCCCTGAACCTGTCTACAACCTCTCTCCATTAGTAAATATTTCCATGACAGAGGGAGATGAAGAGAGACTTGACAACTGTACAGTACCAGGGCTAAGGCCAGCAACAGCAGAACTGCAGACAGCTGTCTCTCAGACCTATGCTCAATCCACTAGAGCATGAAGCCCCTACTTTCCCCAAGTTCTTTAGGAAACCACTCAGCAGTAAGCCAGAAGCTTTCCTTAATCCTGACCCTACAACACAATCACATTGAAAGCTAGGAATATGTTAATATTCAAATGCTTTACATTACAAATTATTTACTCTCCTATATCACCAGCTCTCATCATCACACCATTAAAAAGCTGGTATTCTGCATCATCTGGAGTTCCTAGGTCAAACTGATTTGAAGGATACAAGAATCAAATTTGCTGATAAGTCATCAACTCGGAGCACACAAGTGATAGCAACCAGTGCCAATGGGCTGGGTACAAAAAAGGGTGGCCTATTCCAGTCCAGGTCCATCACTGGGAATTGACTGTTCCCAGGGCTTAACAGGAGAGAATTTAAAGAATTTGTGAAAAGTAGAAACTGACTCATGTTTTTCAAACATCACGCATCACAGATCAGAGGCACCTCAAATATTTCAGATGAAAACAAATCTACTCTGACATTATAAAATAGATGCAATGTGGAAAAGTTTATCTTAACATAGGGTTTGATGGCTGCACTGGAAGGACAATTTGGGAGATTTAACTCAGAACTATCCATGCGGGAAACAAAAAAGGGGCTTAAATATAATACTGCTTGATCACAAAAGAGAAGTTAGTTCCTCTTATTATACCAGTAATAGAGGACTTGCACAACTGAGTATTTTACCAAATGCCTGCTATTTTACCAAAGCTATTTGCATTCACTGCAGTGCCCGTAAATCCTAATCCTGGACTGCAGCATTATTGCAGTGGTTGATGTACAAACAGCAAAAAACAGACTGCCTGTTTTAAAAGAAAGAAATAAGAGAAAAGAAAACACATTAGCATACGGAGGTGTGCAGGGAGGCAGTGAGATGATCCTGGAAAGCATGTTGGACATTAGTGTAAGAGCCGCTATTGTGTTTCTGTAGGCTTTGTGGCATATGTGAAGGCATAAGGTCAGTAAGAGAGCTGAGGGATTAGGTTTTAATCAGCCACTCAGGTTCAACATGGCTAAACATCTACAAGGAAATGCCAACATGGGGGAAATTGAGAAGGTGCTTGTTTTAAAGTATGCAGGATGGAGGTAGGAGGCATAAGCTAACCTTGAACACTGAGTAAGAAATGGCAAGGACATGACAACAAAGGAAAGTAGGTTGTGAAGAGCTTTTGATATTACAAGCAATAAGAGCAAGACATTGGTTAGATCTATAATGACCATAAGGGAAGCATAGGCACCTTGCTCTCATGTGAACATCTACGTACAAACGCTAAAATGTAGGTGTGTTTATTGCAAGCTGAAGTCTACTGCTACATCTAATTCTTTGTACATCTATGTTGTCTTTCAAAAGGACACTGAGAAAAAAAAAGTTTGCAGATGCTTTCTATGCCCGAAACGCTTCCAGCAAGCCCTTAATCAGAGAAAAATCGTAGGTAAGTAAGTAGAGGGATCTTTTCACATTTTTCAACTGTATAAACAAACTCTATAATTGCCATCTGAGGAGTACACTGATCTCTCTTGTCCTGATGAAGAAAATAAAAGGGAGGGGAGGAGGAGGGAGTCAATTTATTTTACTTATCACCTTCATGTGCTGACTGTAACAGTAAAGCAGAATACATGCAGTTACATTAAGCAGGCAGTTGCATTTCATGAGCAAGGTAAAAGACATGTCATGCAAGGACTGCTAAAGTAACAATATATTTTAACTGCTGTAGTAACCAGTAGCATAAAGTCTAGAGTTAACAACTGGAATAAAAATCATAGAAATGCTTACATGCTCAATAAAATAGAGAGAGAGGACCTTTTACATTTAATGCAAAGTAAAGAATTTAATCAAAAATATTATTTTGGCAAGGAACATATTAAGAAGAAAAAAATCATTGAAGAGGCCTACATAAAAAAGTATGCTGGAAAGCATAATTATAAAAATTAAGACGTGTTCCCTAACCTTGCTAAACAGCATACTGTAAATGCGTATCTTGGCCAGTATTCACATCCCAGAATTCTGCTTAAATGCTACATGGTCAGTTTAAAAAGCAAATCACCAAGTCAGCAGAAAACCTAATCTGTGAAAAAATAGTTCTGACAGGTGTGATATGTAGGCCTTGCTTAAAATAATGTTTGCAAAAGAATGAAGGTCATAGCAGATTGCAGGCTCCCAGCTCTAAAACTGAGCTGCTCTTTCTTTAGAATCATAGAATGGTTTGGGTTGGAAAGGACCTTAAGATCATCAAGTTCCAACCCCTCTGCACAGGCAGGGACACCTCACACTAAACCATGTCACCCAAGGCTCTGTGCAACCTGGCCTGGACACTGCCAGGGATGGAGCACTTAACACTTCCTTGGACAACCCATTCCAGTGCCTTACCATCCTCATAGTAAAGAACTTCCTTACATATAACCTGAACTTCCCCTGTTCAAGTTTAAACCCATTACCCCTTGTCCTATTGCTATAATCCCTGATGAAGAGCCCCTCTCTAGCATCCTTACAGGCACCCTTCAGATACTGGAAGGCTGCTATGAGCCTTCTCTTCTCCAGGCTGAACAGACCCAACTTTCTCAGCCTGTCTTCATATGGGAGGTGCTCCAGTCCTCTGATCATCCTCGTGGCCCTCCTCTGGACCCCCAAGTCCTTCTCTGCAGAGCTGCTCTGAATCTCTTCTCCATCCAACCTTTAGTATGCTTTCCAGGAGAATCTGTTCCATGATCCTGCCAGGCACAGAGATGAGACTGACTGGTCTGTATTCTCCCGGGTCTTCCATTTTCCCCTTCTTGAAAATGGGGTTATATTTCCCTTTTTCCAGCCATTGGGAACTTCACCTGACTGCCATGATTTTTCAAATATGATGGACAGTGGCTTAGCAACTTCATTTGCCAGCTTCTTCAGGACCCATGGATGGATTTCACCAGGTCCCATGGATTTGTGCACGTTCAGGTTCTTAAGATAATCTCGAACCTGATCCTCACCTATAGTGGACCGAGGGTCTTCATTCTCACAGTCCCTGTGCCTGCCTTCCAAGACTTGGGTGGTGTGATCAGAGCATTTGCCAGTGAAGACTGAAGCAAAGAAGTCATTAAGAACCTCAGCCTTCTCCAAATCCAGCATAGCCAGTTCTCCTGATAGCTTCCGGAAAGGGCCCCACTTTGTCCCTAGTCTGTCTTTTGTTTGCTTTATACCTATAGAAGTCCTTTCTGTTATCTTTCACATCCCTGGCCAGACTCAATTCTAAGTGGGCCTTAGGTTTCCTGACCTGATCCCTAGTTACCCAGACAATGTCCCTGTATTCTTCCTGAGCCTTTATTAGAACATAATTATTTGCTTAGCACCTAGCATAGAAATTGAATTTTACAGTGTGGATTGCCAGCTTCATTGGTCTGAACTGCTATTTCAGAAACCAAGATTTTAATCTACCCAACATAATTAAACAAAACCAAACCACCCTATGTCCCCAAGACAAGATTTATCCACAGACAGAACACTTTCAAAGATCTTAGATTAAAAAGTAATTGCCAAAGTTAGAAAAATTACTAACCACTAAACATCTTTGCTTCGGGCCAGGAAGCACTATGGGAATGGTGCCATGTTTATACGTAGAAGTTTTATACATGTTGTTTAGTACTTATTTCCAGTAATGTTAAGGACATCATCCATCATAGACAAGGCTCAGGCTGTGCAAGGCTTTCATTAGACATATAGCAAAGAGATGGATTGTTCCTGCACTGCCCAAGGATAACAGAGGCCTGCTTCCAGCATAGATCCTCCCTCTCCCAGTACGCATGGCCTCTGCAGGCAGAGGAACAGAAACAAAACCCTTTCTGGGATTAGGGAGGGAAATGGGTTCACTCCAGGAGAAGCTCGTAAGTCCCATAGAGCTTTTGGAACCACAAATCATGCTTGGTCAATATAGAAATTCTCCATCACCATTCTATTTCTCTGATCACATGTACATTGGTTCCCATTTGCAGATGCCACTAGTTCTCTAAAGAAAGAAACTTTTCCATGAAGTTTTGCATGTACGTGAAGCTATTGAAACCCTACATCCTCCAGACCACATAATTCCCTTCATCTCGCGTGTGGGCCATAGCTTCACAGAGCACATTCTGTAAGTGTTGGAAAAGGAAGCAGCTAACAAAGCAAATGATCCTCCAGCTACCACCTCCCCTTCCTGAAAAAGTACATACGTCAGTCATTTAAGTAAGTTTGACACAGACACAGTTGTTTTTTTGTTTTTTTTGTTTGTTTTTTTGGTTTGTTGTTGTTGGGGTTTTTTGGCTGAAGTTTGAGTAAGATAAAGAGGAGAAAATAGTTATAGAATCATAGACTCATAGAATAGTTAGGGTTGGAAAGGACCTTAAGATCATCCTGTTCCAATCCCCCTGCCATGGGCAAGGACGCCTCCCACTAAACCATGCCACCCAAGGCTCTGTCCAGCCTGGCCTTGAACACTGCCAGGGATGGAGCATTCACAACTT
>JANHGB010056355.1:0-15553 GCA_026283785.1 Coracopsis vasa
TTTAGCCCCATCGTGAGGCGAACAAGGAGAGATGCTCCCCTAAGCGTTCACACCCCCTTACGCCAGGGATTAAGGGCGGAGGGACTGGTGATTACCAAAGTGGCATTTTCTGTGTCAGATTTACAAGCCTGGAAAGAGTTAGCCGGGCCCTATAGGGAAGATACTGAGAAAGTATCTAAAGTGATGGAGGCGATTATTAGAACGCAAGACCCCGACTGGAATGATTTACAATACTGAATACTTTGGTAACATATGATGAGAAAAGTATAGTGCTGGCAAAAGCAAGAGGCAGAAAGGATCCTTGTGCAGGGGGCCCAGCGGGGGTCAGTGGACCACCACTTCCCCTCCACAGACCCTAAGTGCGATCCAAATGTTCCAGCTGAACAGGATCTATTAACCAGGTATCAACGGTTGGTTTTGTTTTGAATGAAACACGCAATTCCTGAAGAAAAAAATTATATCAAGTAGTACAGGGGAAAGGGGAATCTCTGTCTGCTTTGTTAGGAAAGACTTACGGCAACGGCTAGGAAGTATATTGATATGGACCCTGAAAAAGATGATGATGCAGCACAATTATTGAACAATCAAATCCAGATATTAAACATAAGCTGCAAAAACTGGAAGGTTCCAGTTTTTGGTATCTCAATAAACTGGTGGAAACAGCTTGGAGACTGAACAATAACAGAGAAGTCAAAAGTGAGAGCGAAAAGAAGGAAAGGAATAGGGAAATACAATTGTTGGCTGTGGCTATCACATAGGAAATCAGGAAAGGGGGGGATGTTCCAGGAGGGAAGGGTCGGGAAGAAGGATTACATGGAAATGTTTGTGAACAGACTCCATGGGTTCACTGAGACAAGGGTCAGTGTGCAATTTGCAAACAGAGGGGGACTGGAAAAGAGAGAATGTCCTCAAAGTCAAAATAAATACCAAAGATTCAGTGGAATGTCAGGACAGGCAGTGAAAATGACTAGTTTAGAAGAAGACTGAGGAGGACTTGGGGAATATTTGAAACCCTAGGTTCAGAAATAATAAGGTAAAATCTCCAGTAGATACAGGAGCTACCTATTCTGTTATAAATACTTGTAAAGGCCGATTAAGCAAACAAACAGCTTCAGCCATTGGTGCCTCAGAGGAGAAAGAAAACTGGCCTTTCCTTCAACTTTTAAAATTGGCAAACAGATGTTGACCCACCTGGGTGCCTCATACATGCTGTTATTAGGTAGGGTACACTGAGTAAATCACACGCATAAATTACATTTAAAGAAGTAAAAATCCAGATACACATTCCTGATGAAAAGACTGTGGAGGCCCAAGTTTTTATGTTACAGAAACCAGCCACCAAGCTGGATATACCAGAGGAAGTGGAAAACACAGTCACCCCCTGCTGGGGTGGGTTGCTGGAGTACCTGGATGATCAGACTATCTGTCTGAAACCAAACATCAGGCCAGTAAGACAGAAGCAATATCCTATAAAACTGGAAGCAAGAAAAGGACTAGAGCCTCTAATAGAAAATTGTATTGAATACTCTGGGACAAAAATGGATTGTATTTGTACCTCACATGGTTAACAACCATCCTGGCATAGAAAAGCAGTCACTGGCTTTCCCCAAGCAGGCTGTTAAATATATCAGGCTGTGCATTTGGAACAAGAGGATGTAGAATTGAAAGTAGCTAACCTTTTGAACCCAACAGTGTATCTGACAACCAATCCAGAAGCAGGAGAGCTGACTCACAACTGTTTACAGACTATTGAGCAGGTGTATTTCAGTCGGATCATACTACAAGCTACATCCCTAAAAGACATGGACTGCAAGCTGTTTGTGGATGGTAGCAGGTTTGTGAAGAATGGCAACTGGAAAGCAGGATACACTGTGGTAACCCAACATCAGGTAATAGAGGCCTGGCCCCCAACGTGAGCGCAGAAAGCAGAGCTGATTGCGCTACTGAGAGCTCTGGAATTATCAGAAGGTAAAATCATTAACATACGGAAGGACTCAAAGTTTGCTTTCAGAACTGTTCATGCCCATGGGGCCATATGGAAGGACAGGGGGTTATTAACTTCTCAGGATCCCCCATAAAATATGGGCAAATAATACAGGAACTGCTAAAAGGAGTCCAGCTACCCTGAAAGGTGGCAATAATGCACTGCAAGGCACATCAATCCAGTAATACACCAGTGAATATTCGTAATCGCCTTGATAACAAAGCAGCCAAAGAAGCTGTGGGTGAGGACCTTTTATTAATGTTGCCTATTAAGTATCAGTGCTTGGATAACGAAGTTCCAAGTTATCAAACAAAGGACAATAAATTGGCAAGTCTATTAGGAGCCAAGAAGAATGATCAGTGATGGTGAGTTACACCAAACAGGCAAGCAATAATTCCCCAGTCTAGGATTCTCTTAGCAATCCTTAACACTCAGTTTCACAACAAACAGTAACAAAAATATCTCAGCTATGCAGTTTACAGTGGTTTTACATATGTATCTTACCTTATTCTTTCTGTAACCCACTTTTAGTGTTTACAAAACAGGTAGGTACAAAACAAACCTCTGCACTCCTAACTGCAGTATATCCAACCATCTGCTGGAACACATCAAACATTTAAGCATACAGTACCACAAAACATGACAGAAAAAAAGGGGATAAGAATTGCATTCCTTTGAGAATACCTTTCTACATAGTATAATTCCCTTTCATGGAGCAGCTTCCTATACAGAGTTTCTGAGAGAGAGCTTCTTGGGGAGCACTTCTACACCCTCAAAATAGTAGTGCTTCTTTTTTATGTGAAAAACAAGCATGGGAAACAGTGACCATTTATTTAGCTCCATTGTTCTGGAACTAAATGCTTATTTTGTTGTTCTTATGCAAGTGCCCCCATATTTTCCAACACATACATATTCCCTTCCAGCACAACTACTTTACATGAGATGTGTTTGCTCTACCACTTTTAACCCAACTGACTGCATCATGTAATCAACAACTGCTTGATGAGTTCTGGGACTCTAAAGGTCACCATTTTATTTACCTCTCAGCCCTGGAAAGGAGACTAGAGTAAGGAAGTAGAAGGAAGAATGACTGAAGCCAAGTTAAATTCCATTTCCAGTGAATTTATTGAGTTATAAAGAAACTGCCAGTTCCACCATATTTACAAAGGTTTTCAAGAGGGTTTTAGAGCTTCTACTGCTACTGATCCGCAAGTTAAAAACATATAAACAAACCAAATCAACCACATCCATGATGTCAACTGTAGAAACACCAGTTACCTTAAAGGACCTTGAGGCATACTCAGACATGATCTCTACAGCCACCATCAAGATTCTGATTTCATTTTGTAGTTAGCTATGCCTGAAAATCAGGCATCCTCATGCCACTGTTGACAGAAACTGGTTTCTGTTCTTCAGTACACACATTTTATGAATGAGGAATTTAATTACAGACTACTCATAAGCAAGCATTGCAAGGTGTTAAAATAATCTTGAAGAGCACAATGAAATCCCCAGTTGGTTCCATTTGATACTTCTGCAAGGTGGTATTGCTGCCAGATGTGCATGTAAAATTCTGTCAAGACTTTGACTTGATTTACTTTGGTTGTGACTCTAAACTGCCCAGGGCACTGTCACTACTTACATCTCAAGCAGCACTGCAGAAAGAGTGCCACCTGAAAACATCACACTGCTTTTCTTTTCTTGCTGTCCACCACCCTTTGAATGTAGGGAACATTACCATTTCTTCTCGCATACAAATGGATGAAGTTGACTGAAAACAGCCTTTCATTCATCCACTTTTCCACTCTCCACTCCATCCCCAGAAGAGATCATGAATTCTTCAAGAGGAGAGGACAGAATATATCCTCCAGTTCAGCAGGGTTCATTCTCAAGTACATTCCAGCTGCATCTCAAAGTCCTGTACAAGTTCTACATTACAATGCCACAATACCTAAGGGATATGGACACCAAGGCCTGTAAGCTCACACATCTGGATGCATGCAGTTCCCATCGGTAACAGTTGGCTCTGCTTGCCTTGTTCACAAGTCTACAGTGATTTTCACTTGATGCTGAACTTCACATATTACCCAATGTCGGGAAAACAATCTAATAACTTGAGTGCCAGTGGCCTTCGTCAAGGCATTGACAGGTGAACATTTGCTGATCAACAATCCAACTCCGTAACACTGACTTGAAAAGTATCAACTAAGATTAGCAGTTATTCCTTTCTGGGATTTTAGTTTTGTGTGCATGGAGTAAGTCAGCATCAAATAGAGTATCAGGGCAGCTACTAATAGTATTTCAGAGAAAAACAACACTGAAATAATATCCTTGCTTGTAGAAAGCAAGTGGAAACCTAACAGCTTTATATTTAAAAACAACCCAAAACATGTAACTTCACTCCTACCACAAGGGCTACAAAAAACAAAGCCAAAGAGAAGACCAAGCATCATTCAAGCAAGAGAAACTACCATCTAGCAAGAAATATTTTATGGAGTATGTGCTACCCTAATGTGAGGCAGCATCAGACCTGGAAAGCCTACTTCTGTATAGAAGGGAGACTGTCAGAGGCACATCACACTCACACTGCTCTCCTCAAAGGGAAAAAACCACAAAACCTCCTCTCACACTTATGAAGTGAGCTATAGAGCTGCTCACTACAAAGAAGCAACTACCCTAGGATTTTAAAAGCTTATGCTGTCATCATACCAAGGGAATTCTCATCAACTTCTCTTGAGATTTGTAGATAGGCCATGCTGAGAACACATTCAGTTCAAACAGTACACACACAAGTTCCACCCATGTTGGTAACTGGGGTCAGAATCCAGATGTTCAGGTGTTGAGACACTGGGTCAGATCTGAATTTAAGTAACAGTTTCATATTTGTAAGGTTGGAGCAAGTCATCAAAAGTGGTACTGATCCTTGTGTATATAAAAAGAGCAAACTGCCAAACATGCTACACCATACCCAACCAGTGAGAACTGTTTGAATTTAGTGACAAACATAACAGCAAGGCAGGACTTGAGCCATGGTTTTGAGGAGAGTCTTACAGGTGAACACTTTCAGGAATGGCAGAATACCCTTCCCTACCAGCATGATGGCTGGATGTGCTGCACCCAGTAACATTTCTTATATGCCCTATGCATCTTTTCCATCATGCAGAGAAATTGATACAGAGAATGCCACATAATATTCCTGTGGAACATTTATCAGGAGACCCTTACAACTCAGGAAAGCTTAAAGGGAGATTTTCCTATATTCAGTTTTACTGAGGTAAACAGGAATTACTTTAACAACTTGACTAAGAGATGATCAAACCTCTAGTACATGTCACTTGAGTGCTTCAAAGCTATTCAGGTCACTCACTAAGTGATCATTTAAACAGTAAGCAGGAAACCTTTGTGCTTAATTTGTGGGCCCAAGTCTCAGTTAAATCCTATTATTTCAAGTTAGCAAAATGCAGTCATGCTAGGCTTTGCAAAGACGGTGGAGTAAAAGAGATTCCTTCTAGGTTCCTTAAAAACTGGACTATAGTGTAAAAACACAGCTATGGTAACTATAACAGTCAGAACATCTCTACAAAATTTTCTGGACATGAACTGACCTTGGAAGACTCAAAATAACAAAGGCAAAGAGTTATACAGCTGAAAGTGTTCTGAAAGACCAAAGGAATTCCATCCAGAACAAATTGTCATGGCCAGTGACACAGAAGAGTCATACTGGATAACTCAACTTAGGGCCATTTTATCACACTGAGTAAGTTTTAGTGCACGAAATAACCTGGAGTTATTTAGTCCAGTAAACTGGTGCTTTTCCCCTTAGATTAGGACTGATGAAAAGTTGACACCAGCAATATCTCTTCATTTCCATAATGGGCCACCCTCAATCCTAGATGTGGGGCAGACTGCTCTGCAAGTTTTCCATTACCTGAATGATCTCTTGATTTCTTTTTTTCAGTATCTATAACCTCATGCTCAGACCTAAATTCCAGTTTTTGAGAGGAAGAGGGTAAATCTACCAGCCTGAGACTCAACAACTCTCCCTTCCAATTATTTGTGCTTAAAATTGAGACTTCTACACAGTGCAACCTAGCAGTCATACATAAATGTTGGAAACAGCTGTGTCAGTGGGATTTTACTTCTCAACAGCTTTTACTTTCCCTTGATCTTCCACTTTTTTGATGGCAGCTTGGATTGCTTCTTGATCACCCAGAAACTGGTGAGGGCCCAGAGGGCGCAGATTCTCATCAAGTTCAAGAAGTATGGGCACACCAGTGGGGAGAGTAACATTGATGATGTCCTCATCAGAGATGCCTGTCAAACAAAAACAAACAAAAACACAGTTACACAAAGCGAGCAGCTTCCTAGGTGTCTACCTAGCTCAGCCTT
This sequence comes from Coracopsis vasa, assembly GCA_026283785.1. Lineage (NCBI taxonomy): Eukaryota > Metazoa > Chordata > Aves > Psittaciformes > Psittacidae > Coracopsis > Coracopsis vasa. The sequence continues at coordinate 6,374 of JANHGB010056355.1, forward strand.
ATATCTGGGATTATCTAGTCTTAAAACAAAGACACATTCCAGCCTCCATCAACACCAACACTCAATGGTCAATTTCCTAGCTAGACTGAGAAGTCCTTGGTCAGGGTAAGTGCTACTTAGCAACAACGAAAACATCAGTGTGTTATTAGCTAAGTAGCCAGTACAAACAGCCTCTTTAAAAAGGCAGGATACCATGGGTTAATTTTTCCACGCAAAGCTTCTCACACAAGCTGTCTTCAAATCAGTATTTAATTCTTCTGGTGTAAAGATCCCTGTTTGCCCACATCTGGTTTCTTATAAGCAAGTTTACAGCGTCTTGCATACAGTACTATTCTCAGAATTAATAGGCTATTCATTTCCTCTTTCAAATGAGGGAGAGGGAAACAAAGGAAGGGCAAAACTTACACAACTTGGAGCCTTTTCCACTTCACTAAAATAATGTGTACCTGGGGAGAAAAATTATTCTACCCAGCTCTGTTTAATTAAAATAGTCTGGGGCTTTAATATCAATGCATTTCTGGTGATTTTTACATAAAACATCTCTAAAGCATCCAAGTGAATGTTGAGACGAACTTCTAGTAAAGTTCCCACACAAGGTCTACACAGTTGCATTAAGAAGCAGTGGCTGCAAAGACAGTATTCTGCAAAAACTTCAGGCAAAGGAAAGCTACTGTCATTGGGAAAGGGAATATTCCCCACCACCACCACCTTTTAAAAGCACTGAGGTCACAGCAGCAGCCTGCTGTAGTAAAGCAGGACAGCTTCAAGTAATTCATGCTTAGAAAATGCGCACACTCAAGCTTCTAAAATGATGACACCATATAAATGAGACCAAGGTGCATGAAGAAAACATCCTCTTGAGCAGCTGACAAAACAGATGGTTCTCAGAACATATGGGTGCAAATTTACCAGCGATTTACACATTAAGTAGAAAAGCAGAGCAAACATACAGGAAAACCCACAGAGTCAAGCCACTTAGCAACAGTTGGATGACAACAGGTCAGAAAAAAACAGAACTGATCATGGGGCAAGATCAGTTTATGTCCCTGCACAGAGACTACTTAAACACACAACTTTTTCAGTGACCTATTCCTGTTTTGATTATCTTAAGCCCTTGGATCAGGCTGTAGATGAGCCCCAAGATTTAGAAAGGCACGGAGCAAGAGAAACAGACAAAACCTTCCAAGAAGCTTACACCTTGCTACACACTGAGGCACCACCCCGTTAAAAAGTCACACTTTCCCAGTTCAAGCAATCCCTGTAATACAGGCATAAATAATTTACCTGTTGCAGGCAGCAGAATCAGACCTACAGAAAAGAACTCAAGGAGCTTCTAAAAATTTGAACCCACACAGAAATTAATGGGAAAATCCTGCGTCCCTTTACCAGGTACAAGCACTATTCTCAAGGACTTCGTTTTTTTTGGTTTGCGAAACAAGCAGCCAAGCTGCCTGAGCTTATTTCAAGGACTCTTAATCATACTAGATTTTAGAAAGATACACACATCACCATGTAGCCACAGAGAATTTGGCCTCAGGAAGTGGTCTGCCCACCTCAGATTCAGTCTCCCAAACTAAACCACCCAGATGTACACAGAGCGGATGAAGTCATGCAGGAGAATTTAGGCAAACCACATACTGTGGTCAGGAGCCAGGATATTTAAAGGTTTCCTCTAAAGACAGATTAAACAAAACTAGCTGTAGCTACATGGATTCAGAAATGCAGTTTACTGTTTCTACAGAACACAAAGTGACCACACCGATGTCAACTAGTATGAATTTACAAAGCAGAACATAGGATAAACATAGGATAAACAAGCTGCAGCAAGCACATTGCCTTTCTCCTCATACAGGAACATTGCCTCATAGCCAGCAGGCTGGAAATGCAAGTCAGATGAAAATTCTAAAGACATTCTGAAGTATCCAGCTGCTTTATTTCAGCACTGTTGCTGTATTTGTGTAGTATTTCTGGTCTTCAGGAAGCAAGGAGCTTATCAGGCTTGTCACACAAGCTCTTCAAGTTGCAGGCAAAACACACAGAACGTAGCAGGCTAGAAGGACAGTAAAGAGATCACATCCTACACCTCAGCCATCACAAACATGAGCTAACTACTATCTAGTTACTTCATGTACTGTAACTATAGCTAAGTGACCTTTTCTTGCACTTCATCTGAGCTGGCCTGGGTCATAACCCCACCCTATTTCAGAGGGAAGAAGGGTGAAATCAGGGCAAGGACTCAACTGCTGACTACAAGGTGCAATGGGAAATAAGACTATTGAAAAAGGAACACTGAGCCCGAGTCGCAGCATCGATGAAGGATACTGTGTTACTGGAAACAGTTTAAAACCTCCTTACAACCATGAGATCCCACAGACATCTTTGAAGTACTCAGGATGCCTTCCTCAGAACCCCTGATAAAATATTGACTGAGCAAACTCCATTCCTCAGGTGGACATCTCTCACATTCTCTCATAAGCACCTACTAAACATCATTCCTGAGTAGCACCAAGCAGTTTGGTACATGAATACTAAGAATTTGGTACAGCACTTATTAAAAAATCTTTTAAAATCACATTCAGAATTCTTTCCAAGCTCACTTAGGCTCCATCTAACTGAACTGGGTTATCAGACACGCAGACCAGTAGTATTTCTATGCAAGCTTAAGATTTCACCTTTACCTGGTAGCCCATGAAGTGCTTTGAAATACTTGCAGCCTGGAAAGTCCTACAGACGTAAAGACCATCAGGCATGATTTTGAGCACTACAGCCTGCTTCTAAAAGGGCTGGCTCAGCTTCTTCTGCCCTCTCACCTGTTCTCACAAAGTTCCTTCCTTCTATTCTTATAGCCAAAGCAACACAAAAAATGCAACAGCTGTTGAGAATAGCTGAGCACCTCCTCCCCTGCATGTCAACTACACTTGAGGCCAGATGATTCACCCAACAAAACAAGATCATATGTATAAATTCAGCCACAATGGGCTTGTTCTAGAACTGGTGCTTTGTAATCGAGATCCCAATTGGGTCATCACATGCTTCCCACAACCTTAATGAAAATACCAAAGCTTTAGCCTAATAAATTAAATATTCAGGGCCAGATTCTGCCCTCTTGGCAGAGGACCTAGTAGGTTACAAGAGGGTAGGCACCTGGCATTCAACCAAGGTCAACCCACCACAGTGAGGCACCAAAAAGGACGGTAAGGGGGAGTATCCCTGGCTGGACACAAGGTGGCCACCAAGCTGCTCCATCACTCCTCTCCTCAGCAGGACAGGTAGGGAGAAAGTAAGATGTAAATAACTCATGGGTCAAGATAAGGGCAGTTTATAATAAAGCACAAGCAAAGGCTGGACAAAGGAAAACAAAAGATTTATTCTCTACTTCCCATCAGCAAGCAATGTCCAGCCACTTCCCAAGAAGTATGCAGTATGCATAGTGGTTGTTGCTCCAGAAGACAAATGCCATATAGGACACTGCTAAGAGTCTCAATCTGAAGTATCAGTTTGATATTTCAGGTAAAAGAGAAAACAATTCCTCCTTCAAAGAACTGAGAAAAATCACCTGTAAATAGATCCTGCGCATCAAGGAGGTGACCAAGATCAGTTACAGGTCATGGTCCACACCAATAGGTGTCACAGTTGCTAAGATATGACAAGATACTTCCACTGCAAACACAAGACTGCTGCCTGAAGAAAAAGTTACTTTTAGAGAGCCTTTCCAAGCCTAACAATATATAATGAAAAGTGTCCTCTCACTCTGCCAATTTTCAGTTGTGCCAACAATTCCTGGCATCACCACATATATCAGCTGAAGATGCTGCAAAGAGTTAAGTGTTCTGAAAGGACTGGGTAAGCTCAGTTAAAGACTTAATTTGATGCCAACATTGTTTCTTCACCAGGACTGTATGAAGCAGCCCTGCTTGGCCTTGGTGACATTTATCAAATGCATAGGGGTTACCTAAAATGAACACAGCCTAGCATCTCCACCAGACACCAACAGCTCACAGCACTGACATCTTCAGCAGCACCATCTAGGAGAAATGTCACTCAGCCCACCAGGAGAGAAGAGCAAGCTCTCAGAGAAGCTGCTGTTTCTGATCTTCAAGTACATACAAGAATATGGCCCAGTTTGCATTAAGTACTGTTTTCAGAAAGACTATGGAGGTTTCACTTAAGTCCTCACATGCAAACATGACAAATAGTACAGACATTTCATATATTTCATATAATGAGGTCCACTCTGGGCACTGAGAAAATAAGAACAAAATCCAAGCCCACAATCAAAGCCTTGTTAGCCCAGTATTGTCGGTTTGATGATTTTTTTGTGCAAGCTAGCAAGCAGATCTACATTTCAAGCTCTTTACCAGTTACTTAACAATGAAAACATTCAGGTTCAGAGAACTGCAGGACTGTTTGAAAAAAAATACACACACCTCCCCCCCTCAAAATGGTAACTTCAAGGATACTCGGAAATCTTTCAGAAAAGCCATTAAATTTCACCCTGAAACAACTAGAATTGCTTCATCAGATCACACTGATTGAACAGATTTATATTTACTCCCATTTAAAGTTTCTGAGCTATATCTTCCGAGACTGAGTTATCACCATGACTAAGACATTCAAGCAATCATGCAGGACTGCTGCTTGAGGCATTTGGAGCCCAATTTTCTGAAAGCCAGAAAACACAGCTCCAGCTAAGACAGAGGTGCATAAAAACTTCCACTCAACTGCAAGACACATCAAGTTTTACAAAGTCCAGGAAAACAAAGCCCACCTCACAGTGCTATAAATACAACAGCTGACAAACTAAGCACTGTTGAATAGGGTCCAACTCCAGCAGGGCCCCAGAGCAGCTCACAACCTTTCAGGGGAGAAAGGGACAATCAGTCAGCAATACAGACAAGAAACCTCTTAGATACAACCAGATACAGGCTGGAGCTCTTAAAAGAAAAAGAGCAGGTTGCAATAACAGGAGTCTTAAAGCTCTGTTCCTGTGAACCTTCAGGCCAGCTCTGCAGCAATCCAGATCTTCACTGCACAAACATCAGAAAAGCCAGTATGTATGTGGCAATTACTTCTGTGGGAGCTGGGGTAGCTGATGGACAATCCTCAGCCAAAAGAATTAGATCCTCTGTCACGGATTCCTCACAGTTCCCTATGTAAGCACATGCTGGGAGGGACAAGGCATGGCGTAGGACAGACAAGAAACACAGCTCTACTCTACTTTGGTTGAGTGCGGGCAGTCCTTGAGGAGTTATACCTGATTGTTCCAAAGAAAATCTTTGCAGCTGCTCTAACTTACACTGCTCTCTGATCTCAATGCAGCAAGGAATCCAGCCATGCTAACTTTAAAGTAACCTTTACCAGTCACTGATGCTGTTGGCTCTGGCCTTGGTGCCTACTTGTACAGAAGGTGGCCCACAGTTTCTGCATTCCACCCCCAAAGGACTTGGCCAGCATGGCTTCACAGAAGTGGTTCAGTTCTTGGGGGAGGGGGTGTGAGGTGTGTGTGGATTACCATGGTTGCAGATCCCCCTGCTCCTTTTTCCTTTGTAATTCTTAATCATTTCACATAGTGTAGACAACCACCCTGACCACATCAGTGGAAATGCCTGAACCAGCCTTCCTCCTTCATCAAAGCAGTACCCCAGAATTCAGACTATTCCAGAAGCCACTTGTGCATGGTTTTTCCATAGGCTTCTGACTCCTGCTAAAGTATCAGCTATCTTGACTGTACAGTATGCCTGGATGCAAAACGTGTCCAGCAGTCAGAGCTGTAGAAGCACACACCAGAGGGTTTTATACTAAAAACCTGACTGAACACAATACAGTGTGTGCATATTTGCAACTACGACTCTAATAGGCTGCATTCATACATATATAATCACCAAATAGTACTCTATCTACAGACAAAGAAATTAATATAGTCCATCTTTCAGTTTAGGATGACCAAAACTCGAAGCCATGTCAGAGAAGAGGTGGGGGAAGAATCCAGCAATGACTTAAAGGTAAACCACATCCTTTTCAAGTCTCAATTAAGTAACCTCATTAAGTAAGCTACCAAATTAGGTGTTTATTGGTATACATTATCTATATTGGGAAATAATACAATGTTTGCATAAGCTTTAGCAAGTGCCTACTCTTTGCAGCACTCCCTGTCACAGAAGCTTTTTAAAGTAAAGAATTATCAGGAATGAAGCTTCAAAAGTGACCCATCACAGTAACAGTCAAGAATGTCTTCCACAACACAAGCATTTTTCTGATGCTTTATAGCAATGGTTGTTTAATGAACAGATTACAACTTCAACCCTTTCGACAAAGCAGCTGAATAAATCCAAAATCAGTTAGAACCTGAAGAGTTTTGTCTATCTAGACCAACAACAAAGTTAGTTTTAACACAGTAGGTTAAAATAAGCAGGGAGAAACATCTAGCTTGATGCTAGGTGAAAGTTTCTAGCTCTATTCTTAACTACATTAACCTAACCAATTCTCTCCCTCTTCCACATACCTCAGTTTCATTCCTGTTCCAATAAGCCATCTTTTTTACTTTCTCCTTGAAGACCAAAGACATTGTGTTACACAGCCCAGAGTAGTAATACACACTACAGAACAATATGTAAAGCTCTAAGCAGCTAATGAGAAGAGGGGAAGGCTGAAAGGAAGACCCTTACCTTGCACGTGCTTCAGCAATGCCCTGCTGCTGTTACCATGAGCAGAGATAAGGATCATTTTGCCACTTTTCAGTTCTGGCACTATCTTTTCATTCCAATAGGGAAGGAGTCTATCAAGCACATCTTTTAGGCTTTCAGCCCTTGGGAGATTATCCTGGGAGACGTCACTGCACTTATACCGGCGATCATTGTATATCTCTTCATAGAAAGGATGAGATTCGGTTATGGGAGGTGGGGTAACATCATAGCTTCTCCTCCATATTTTCACTTGCTCCTCCCCATGATTCAGAGCCATTTCTGCTCTGTTGAGACCGATCAGAGCACCATAATGACGTTCATTCAGGCGCCAGGAACTCTGCATGGGGACCCACTCCTGGCCCATCTCTTCCAGGATAAGCCATGCAGTCTGGATGGAGCGGCTGAGTACAGAGGTGAAGACGAGGTCGAATTCAAAGCCCAGCGCTTTAAGGTGCTTGCCACAGTTCTGAGCTTCCTTTATCCCATCACTGCTCAGCCTCTGGTCCACCCAGCTGCAGAAGCGATTCTCCTTGTTCCAGGCTCCTTCCCCATGTCTTAAAAGAACAAGCCTGTACTTAGCCATTTTGGTTGCAGCTTAGCACAGATGACAACTGGTCTGGCATCTAATAATGACCCATCTGGACAGAGACATGAGACAGATTCATCAAACATCCCACAGATTACATATTGCAAGTAGTAATATGGCAGCAAAGAATAGTCAACTATCAATCAAAACAACTAAAGACACAAGTGTCTGTTGAGTAAGTTTTTACCTTTGAGGTCTCCTGGCTTTGAATTACTTCCCAACTTCATGTGGGAGGAAAATCGCCACCCTCCACCCAGCTTGTTGCAACTACTCCACTTAACCAGTTGATTAGTTGCAGATTTATACAACCTGTTCCTGCCTTCAGATTTCCATTCCCTGCTTAAACAGAGCCTCAGTGAATATCAGAGGCTCCCTACCAGAGAAGCAGATCTCACTCTCGCTGGTGAGCTTAGAAGTAAGACATGGAGTCCAAGCTCCCCAGAGCTGCCCAGGCACAAACTGGCTCCGAGGGAATGTGTATTTGCTGTCCTCATTAAATAACAGCTACATATTCACAAGGTCAAACAGCACCTTTCTCTGTTCCTGTTGACTAAGCAACACCATCTGTGGATTGACTTCAATGGAATATGGATTTTGACCACTCACAATTTTGACCACTTCAGCCCATGCATGCTGGGTTTTAGGAACTCAACACAATATCAGCCTTAATCTTTACCAGACTTTCAAAAAGTATATAGAAAAGTTGAATTCCTTAACAGCCTCAGCAATTTGATCTTGACTGTAAAGGCAGCTTAGCTCTCCTTTACTCCCACAGAAGACACTCTCATCACACAAGGACACAATGCAGCACCTCCCCAGCTCTAACTTCCGTCTACTGGTACAGCTCAGGATTACAAAGCCTTTGAGGACTGAGATTTTCATAGAAATATCCAGAGGTATTGTCTGACACACAACAAACAGTTGGCAAATACAAAAAAAAGTCTTCTGTGGTTTCATGCCAAGGAGGCCTAAATTATGTGTATTACAAGGAGCATCTCAGACAAAATACCTTGCATGTTCCACTCACAATCAGTTGCACAGTAAGCAAAGAAATAACTATCGTTAGGATTCAGGTGTCATGTCACATCTGATACAATTCTAAACTACATCCCTTAAGATCCCAGATTTGTAACAAAAAGCAGTATCAGATGGCATTGCCATCTAAAGCCAAAGTGGTATTTCCCCAACATCCCACAGATAGAATTAAAGACTGCAGTGTGTTCACAGCATGAACTCCTACACCAAACAACCCCATAAAAAACTCCATCTCTGCAAACACCTCATTGTTCAGATTGATTGTACTATCTACAGGAACAATGGATAAAAGTGGATTGCATAATTTACAAATCCAAATTAAGGCTGAATACAAAAAATAAGACCAAACAGTGGGGGGAGGAGGGAGAGGAGGAAAGGACCAAAATACACAAAAGATACAAAGACCAAAGATCATCTGGAGACCATAAATTCCAGTTTCCAGTTCAGTTATATAAACTATTAGGCAGTACCACCATTTCTCTTATACTGGGCATCGGTGAGGCCACACCTCAAACACCGTGCTCAGTTTTGGGCCCCTCACTACAAGAAAAGACATTGAGGTGCTGGAGCAGGTTCAGAGAAGGGCAACAAAGCTGGTGAAGAGCCTGGAGCACAAGTATGATGAGGAGCAGCTGAGGAAACTGGGGTGTTTAGTCTGGAGAAGAGAAGGCTCAGGGGCAACCTTATCGCTCTCTACAGCTATCTGAAAGGAGGATGGAGTCAGGAGGTAGCAGACCTCTTCTCCCAAGTAACAAGCAATAGGACAAGAGGTAACAGCCTCAAGCTGCACCAGGGGAGGTTTAGATTGGATATCAGGAAAAATTTCTTCAACTAGGGGGTGATCAGGCATTGGCACAGGCTGCCCAGGGAACTGGT
>JANHGB010056358.1:0-14528 GCA_026283785.1 Coracopsis vasa
ATTCTTGCTGTTCAAAAGGCTGTTGGTGGGAAAAAAAAAAAATAGTCAAGGAATACCCCCACTTCAGAAGAACTTCCCTAACCTTTGCTTCTACTCAGTAACTATCTTTCATTCAGTGTGCAGCAGATCTCAGCTCAGGACAATGTCTTTGCATCCATCTGTGGAGCAGCTGACAGTCAGTTCTCAGAGGTTGTCCTAGCCAATTTAAGGATGCACATTTCTTTTTCCTTTAGCAAATACACTGTGAGTACTTTATGTTTTATTTCTGACATAGTTTGTAATTTTATACCTGGTGATCACTGTCACATTCCAGAGTAATATTGGGGCTTTTTACATAAAGAAACATTTGGTCAAAAATTAGAACTGCAAAATGAAAAGAAAAGTTACTCTTAGCCACACTTGCACATTACTTCTCATCTTGCCTGAGATTTGTTGCATTTACTATTGCAAAGACTTCCCAAAACACATTAGTTAAATGGAGCTGAAAATCATTCATGCATATTTTATGGAAAAAATTACAGATATATCTCCAGTTGTAAGTTATAAAATATGTCTTTTCTTGGACGATTAAAATATTCTGCCCTATTTAAAATAAGCTACATAATGAAACTGATGTGCAGTAATAATTTTACCATTCTTAATAACATAAAGCACTTTATCACAAAATGCATTTTCAGAGTCTTATGCATAAATTCAGCCACTTTTGTTCAATTCTGGTCAGCAAATACAGTAAGAAAGTGATATGCAGGTACTGTCTAAACGTGGGAAAAAAATAATTTAACAGCCATGAAGACTTTTGCCATATTTGGAAAAATTAAAAAGGGTAAGTTGAAGAAGGCTGGGCTGCCTGGAGTCGAGGGAAGCAAGATGGAATCATACGATGAAAAATACCATGCTCAAAGTCTACCCAACAGAGATTTTTCAAATTTATGTTGTATAGAGAAGGAAGATTTTAATGTATTTAATGTGTCTTAGACTGCCAACTTACTTTGTTCAGAAAAGTTTGCTGACACTGAAAAGGAGCTTTTTGATCATCAACAAGATGTGTATCAGTACTGTATTTTAACATGCAAATACACCAAAAGATTTGGTGTGGTCTTATCATCATCATCAAAGCCAAAGCACCTAAGAACTGATTACATGAATTCTGATGTTGTTGACTCTAAATCATTAATAACTGAGAAAAGAAAATGGAATTGGAATCTCATAATATCTTTGCTGATTAAAAGTGAGTTATAAATCAGTGTTCTAAACTATAAAAGGTATTTCCTAGCATAAGTTTAAAAAAAATGCTAACGTGGTAAATCAAACTTAAATAAAAAAAGATGTTTGTTATAGTCAATTTGAGCTGAAAATCAGGAACCAGGAAGATATAAATAGGTAGACTTATTGCAATACAGGTAGATTAAGAAATGCTATCCTAACCATCAACAAACTCCTGGTTTTAAATGTTGGCCAACATTTCAAAGTCTATGGAAAACCTCCCTATTTCGTAAGTCATATTTGTCAACTTCTGTAAAGTTGCAGAGAGGTCTAAGACAAATATTAAGATTACTATGGATGAAGTATGAATGGAATTGGGAAAGTGTGTGTGCAAGCATGAGGAGAAAAGCAGTAGAAAGGTTGAAAGAACAGCTTATGTTGGCTCTGACTTCTGGACACTATTGCCAGCACCCCATTCCCAGCAGTGAGATTGAAGAAAGTGATGTTTGTGTAAAGGTCACAGAATCTGCACACTGGTGAAACTCCAGCACAGATACAGATACCTTGCCAAAAGGACTCACTGCACCCTCACACCAGGCGAATGGTGGCTAGGTTACAGCATGTCCCATTTACTCTTTCTTTTTCCCTCTAGACTAACATGAAATCAGTTATAGGATGATACTTCAAATATATATTCCAAACAAGGGAAAACAGACAATGTGCCACAACATAGTCTAAGATTTATGGACTAAGCAAAATTTTTAAGTAAGGGGGACCCCATCATAGAATAATAGAACCACAGAATGGTTTAAGTTGGAAGAGACCTTAAAAATAATCTAGTTCCAATCCCCCTGCCATGGGCAGGGTCATCTTCCACTAGACCAGGTTGCTCAAAGTCCCGTCGAACCTGGCCTTGAATACTTCCAGGGATGATCAGCCACAGCTTTTCTGGGCAACTGGTTCAGGAAATGAAAAATCTGTCCTCCTTGACAATCAAGAAAAGCTCCAGACGTGTTGACAGCCATTGCCCCCTATTCTTTGTGAACAAACCATCTGGGAGTACACGCATGGTATTGAAGTAAGTTGGTGTCAGTATGTAAGTGAATAAAGCCTACGAGCAAATGAGTGAGTGCACAAAATGAACCTTCTTATAAATTTTGTAAGTAAATAACATTTTCTTCTTCCTCTGTTGTGGGCTCAGAAAAATTGAAGCTGTGTAGTACGGGCATACATGGAAATCATGCATCCTGAGGAAGAATTCTGGTCAGCTTTTGATTTCTGTGTCCTCCACATTAATCAACTTATTTTACCAGGCTTTTGGTCAGGATACATCTCTGTGCACATATGGCTTATTGAAAATACAATTTTTACTTTTTTTCTCAAAAATTTAATTTTTATATCAAAAGGTATTTATAAGGATATTTTTATAAATTTAGTTAATGAGTATGCATCAAAATCAGTGCTTTTTCCTGTGCAAGGAACTAGGGTCTCCCTTTACATTTTTTGAGTACTGAAAACCTAACAGAGTAAGTTGAGCAGTGCTTCATATCCAGAGTGCTTGCTTCCTTTGAGTTGTTTAAAATGAATGTTGTTGCATTGAAGGCTTTTAAACCTTCTCATACAGTGTCTATAGAGAAGCTGGTCCATGACAGATCTGGTCTAGACATTACTTGCTAGATTTCATTTCATTTTAATCCTGTGCTGACTTGCCTTCACAGATTTAACACTAAAATAGAAAATTGTCTACTAAAACAGGAGTTGAACAGCGTTTGGAAAATAAGATTTTTTAATCATAAAATGTTAAACTGTATCTTTGGCTTCTTTCCCAGCCTTGCTGATTAATATAGCATGGAAGTTTTATAACCTGAATTAAAAATAATTACTGGAATCCTGGAAATCATATGGTTTCAAGTCATATATCTTGCAAATCAAAGCCTAACTAATCATGTTATTAAACAATTGCTGTTGTCTAGTGGCTAGCAAATGTATGTTTTGAAAACCAAAAGAAAATGTGCTGTAAAATAAGCTTAAATTCAGTTAATTGAATCAAACAATGACTGATAAACTGAAAACTGACATTTTAGCTAGTTGCTGTGAATAGTACTTCAAAACTGGAGTTATAAGCCAGCAAGCTTATAACTTCAAGTTATAACTTGAACAAGTTATAACTTCAAGTTATAACTTCAAGTTCCCATGGGAACTTGCCTCAACCTGCATCTCTTTTATCAGGCAGGAGTTTGCACGACTAGTTTCCTACAAATGATATTTCCTAAGCCTGTGGTTTGTGAACCTCAGTTTTCATTTCAAAGGACTCTGACACACACATACACATAGACAAGGGTAGCATGGCATATTATGACAAAACACTTTTGTACAAAAGCATTACATTTAGAAAAACCCTGGCTTAGGCTTACTGTTCTGAAGAAACTGTTGAGAGACAGATCATTAACATGACAATGTAATACAATTTTTTTTTTTAATTAAGATTTTGTCTTACTTTCTATGTGACTTTCTTCCTCTGTCCAATTGTCTGTGTGGTTACTATATCCCTATGATATCTGGGTAGGAAAGAAATAATAACTCCTTTCAACGCTTCATTCAGAAATGCCATCTTTTATATTTTTCCTTATTATTAATTAGAGTAGCTGGTAAAGAAGCCAGGACTGTAACTTAAGATCTGATTGGAAATTCCCTTCCTTCTCCTCCAAGTATTATTAAGAAGTTTTTAAATGTTTGCTTTGGATAGAGAGAATGAGGGTGCAGGAGCTCTAACATGGCACGGAAATGAAGCAGACTGGTGAGCAGTGCTCTCTATTGGACTGTTACCAAATGGGAGGAAATGCGGAAGAAGGGTCTTTAGGAACACAAGTGTAACACAGAGGTTGTGGTACCATGTAGAAAAGAGAGATTCTTTCCGCAGAAAGATATATTGTACCTATGGATGAGATGCCCTTTTCAGATTTTTCCTTAAGTTTCTTTTACCTGTATTCATTTCTGTGTATTCCAGCATTCCCTCTGAAACAGAGCAGTACTGTATAAAAAACATAGTCCCTGAATACTTGACAATATACTACAGTTTCTGCTCAGTGGCGTTTAAGCTTGAGAAGGAGAAAGATCAAAAAGTACTTTCTGGGTTGAAGGTCCCTTAGTGCCACCAATCATGCTGTGTCCTCCAGAAGAAACATCAGGTCAATATCCTGACTTCTTGCAATATCAACTGGAAGTGCAGAAATTTAGTGAAGTGGGGCACAGTCTTTTGGAGATGTGGCCGTCACGTGGAACAGCTTTCTTAGCACTTCAGAGGCAATATGACCTCCATGAGTTTGCTCAACACTTCTGAGGTCACATTCATCCACATTTTTGAATAACACTTACTCTTTAGGCCAGACTTGTTCTTCAGATGCAGAATTGCCATCTGTTTGACAGGTGGTATGGTGGTGGGATGATCAAGGTGTTTCACTGAATGCCCCAGTCACCTGTAGGAGCCTTTATCCTAGAATCATTCTTTTCCGCTAACCCAGTAGGTGCCTGATCACTTGGGATGAGGAATTAAAAGTATCCCAAAGTGTTTGCTAGTAAGATGTGAAGCAGGTAGAACGTATCATCTAGATAAATTAATTACAATAGTAAAATATGCTTTCCTTCACAACCCCTGTCCACAGTAGATCCAGATTAGTTCCATTCATGGTCCAAGTGAGAAAACCAGCCAGGTGCAGCTGCTGCTTTTCCTTCTGTGTCTGCCAGAGCTTTGTCTTGAACAGTAAAACTAGAGTTTGATGCTCCCTTCCTACATTCTTCAAGCCAGCATGTTACAGAACCTTTCTGATACAGCTGGGTATTAGGCAAGTAACTTCTTCATGGGGAATAACCTTGTTGCTGTGTTGAGTTATTTACTGGGAAACTCCACAGAGAGGTCACTGTTCAGCTGCTCCTCTAACAGTGTTCTCTGATTTCCTTCTTTGCTTCTGGGCAAGATAATATCTCACAGGCAGAAAATATTTTGTTCTTCACATCAGGATAATATGCACATAAATATATATAAATATGCCATCCTCAGAGTCCAAACCATCTGTACAAGTGTCACCACAAGAGCTATTGGTGGCATTCTTCATGTCTTCTTACCTATTTACAGTCTGATTAAATGATCTTAAGGTCCTCTCCAACCCTAACTATTCTATGATTCTATGATTAAAGCATTAAACTCCAACTTGACTTCTAACTAACAGAGCAGCACTTATTATTGCTTTGCTATGGCCTGCTATTTGCTTAGCTTAAGGACAGCAAAGCTATCTGTGGACTTACCAATTTGCCGAAGTATTTCATCTCATCTTTAAGGAGCATGCTCAAACTTAGTCCATCTTTCTTGGTCTTGAATTTACAAGCAACACTGGCAGTGGGGATTTTATAATGGGAAAGCCTGATGGGAAGTAGAAGGAGACCACACACAGTTCCCAGAGGCATTTATAAACTTTGATCTGGCATGATTTATGCTGAAATTCATTATATTAAGTTTGTCTCATTTGGTTTTAGGTCATCTACTGAAATTATCCCTCACATATGAAATTTACTTTTGTCACAGACTGGGCTTTTCTTAATCACATTTTAAACTTAATCCATTTGTTGTCTCTTTTTCATCATCTGATGTACTTTTTTCAATTTATTTTTTTCCCCCTGAAAATGCTTATTTGAAGAGCAGGACGTCAGCAATGATGGAATAACTGGCTGATTGACGAAGATCTCCACACTGACTCATCCATAAATGAGGGGCTAAATAAAATCAAGGATTGTAAAAGAAATAGTGAATATCTAACAAGAGTTTATTTGACAGGAAAAAGACCACATGCATTTGAAGCTTTACCATGTGGGATGTCTGCAGGCTTTCAAATGACTTTTGCAATTTCTTATCTTTATAAATTACTTGAATGGACTATAAACAAGTCAGATAGGCTAGCAATGCAATAATGAGAAGAGGAATGACTGCACATCAAGTAGCAAGAAAGATTCAGTATCAGTTTTGTAATGTGGCTGACACCTAGGAAAAATAAATTATGCTTGATAAACATTCAGCTTTATTCAAAAGCAAAAAGTAACAAAAGCAAGAAAAAAGTATCAGAATAAAACTAGCTAAGGAGATAAGACTTTCAAAAAAGGATCTTGGCGAATGGAATAGTGATTTTCTTGTAAGCAGTACTTTGCTTATCTGGAAAGATAATTTGGTGATATGGTAATATATTGTATCTTCCATTATATTAAGCATCATGCAGCCAGGTCAGTCCTATTTGACTTAAAATACACATTTAGGTTTTCTTTCCCCAAAGTTGTATATTTTAATATATATAACTGAGAATCAAATTGTGCAAACATGCAAACACATGTATGTGGTTTCAAAACCAGTGCTTCTTTTGTCATTCAGAAACACCATTCCCCAGAATTCCTGCTGGTAAAGGTGATGTTGGTATATCAGCTTTGCAGGTCTTTCAGAGGTACAGAATTGAACTCTTGGTAACTCCCTGTCTGGAAAAAAGTAGGGAAGCTCAAGCAAATGCTGATGAAAAGTTACCCCAATTGGCCAAATACATAACGTTACAATCACAACTCTATCTACATAGAATGTTTTTCAAGTAAGGTATTTTAAAATGCAGATTTTCTTGTGGGTATTTCAAATAAAACAGGAAAAAATCCATTCTGATACAGAAATGGAAATGAGAGCACAGAAGCATGCAGTATTATTTAAAAAAAATATAATATTTGTAGAGTCAGTTGTGAGATTTCACTTTGTCAATAGCAGAACTCCTGCTAACATCTAAAGGACCAAGATTTCATCCCTGGACTCTGTATTTAGTGGAAGGAAATAGCAGAAGTATAAGTGACAAATAAACAAATATATTCTCATGCAAAAAATAGCTTAAAAGCCTATTAAGAGAAAACAGTGCTTATGTCAATGAAACAAACACACAGATATTTCCTTCTCCTTCATTGGCACATCACATTTAACAAGTTCAGCCATGAAAACCAGCTTAAAGATGTACTTGTTCACTTTATTCCTAATGTTTTACAGGAAAAATAATCTAGTAACATCTGAAGAATTAATGGAAAGCAGATGCTTCATTACGATGCTGATGGAATTAATAAAACATCTTTTCTATTAGGTAGTTGATTTCAAATATCTGGTAGTAGAG
The DNA here is from genome assembly GCA_026283785.1 of Coracopsis vasa. Lineage (NCBI taxonomy): Eukaryota > Metazoa > Chordata > Aves > Psittaciformes > Psittacidae > Coracopsis > Coracopsis vasa. Next base: position 7,383 of record JANHGB010056358.1, read on the forward strand.
ATACTGAACATGAGAACTCTTGGAAACTAGAGAAGGCTGGAAGGGACATAAACAGTTTTCCAGCATCTAAGAGCAGTTTTTTGAGACTATGGAACCAATCTCTTCCTATGGAAGGAGGATGAGAGATAGGGATCATAAACTGAAACAACGGATATTCCGAATTGACATAACGGGGGTGGAGAAATCAGCATGAGGACAGTCAGGGAGGAAGGCAGGCTTCTCCCTGGAGGTTTTCAAGACTCAGCTGGAAAAGCCCCGACCAACCTGATCTGAGCACAGATGTGACTCTACTTTGAGTAGAAGGTTGCACCAGAGACCTTCAGAGGTGGTGTGAATTTCAGGAGGTGGACAATTTGGGCTTTGCAAAGAAAACAAGAAATATTGGAAAATAAAAGGAATTCAAGATTATATATGAGCGCTGAATGTCAAGGTGATTTGAATAACGCAATAAATATTTCCTTAACCTCTCAGTACTCAGAAGCACATAATGCTGAAATAGTGCAAATACTGTTGTGTCAGTCAGCAGCCAGAATTTGTTTTCACGTTTGTCTAAGCCAAGGCCCACAAGACCTCCAGTTTTCTGCTGGTTATGAAAACTGCTGCTCCTAACATCCAGCCTTTGTGGGCCACTACAGCTTTTGAGCAAGCAAGAAAAACTTAAGTAAAATTCTTTTTTTTTCCACTTTTTTTCTAAAGAGAATTCAAAATTCCTACATAGGAAAGCGAAATAATCATTTTGGATTTTCTTTTTGTTTCAGGACAAATTTTAAAAAATTGATTGGAATTTCCAGTCAAGGAGAATTTCCAGTTTTCAGTTGGTTCCTAGCAGGAGTTGGTTATTAGCTTCCATTACACATCCTTGGAAGGACTTTTTCCTCTGACATATCCAGCTGTCAGAACAGTTGTCATTTAGCCCTGGGCCATGATATGTTTTCTTCCACTGTGGTAATCTGCTTTGATTTTGTGAACTTTAAACAGTTTTGCTATCATTTTGATAAAGAATTATCACATTTATCATGCTTCTATGCAACTTCTATGGAATTCTCTTTGTGGTTTTATGCGAACTGTAATATGCTATTATTACTATAAAATTCAGACTTTACCTTTTGTCACAGTTGGAAAAATAGGTGTGATGTTTCTTCGTGTTCTATGTCTTTGTACTTCAACACTGTGCTCTTTGCAATATTAGATCCTACCAGTTGAACAATTACTATGTGGGGTTTTTGGCATTTACTCATCTCCAGTTTACTGAAAAGAATGAAGTTATAGTCTTGGATTGTGTCATTTGGGTACATCATCAAGTGTAAAAGCTATATAAATTTCTAAAAGATAAGTGCTCAGACACTGATTTCATTCTTGTTAAGTGCTTTGATGATTAACACAAGGATTCTCCATCTGCTAGAATTCGTGTTGGCTCAGGCTCCAATTTAAAATGTATCCATTATTATAAGGACAGATTTGGCTGTATAACCACAGGACATTATGTTAATAGCACATAAACTGTTCAATTAATTTGAAGATAATTTGCTAAATGAAAGGTATTTACAAATTCGAAGATAGATAACAGATTTTTCATTCCAGTTTCAATTCAGCTGAATAATAATTTTTGTATTTTCCTTTCTAATTGCAACTTGACAAAATTTTGGAGGTTTGTCTGCTTGTTTATTTTAAAGTTATTTAAAGTAAGGTTTCCTTTTCATAAAAGCATGTAGGATAAAAGATTTTATCTTTTCACTTTCTTTGTCACATTCACACAGATTTTATTTTCACAGTTATATCTATTTCTTTATTTTATTGCAATCACTTTTTCCTTCTTACATGAAGCAAATTTCACGGCTTAAGAAAATATGAACCTTTCTACCAACATGGAAATAAACTAAATGTGGTCTTTTCCTTGTATAGAACAACTATTATTCCACAAAGGACATCAAGGAGCTACAGTGTTATTTTTGAAAGAAAGTGCTTCATAACACAGGTAAAGGATTACAATCCTACTCCAAACATCAGAAATTTAAAGTAACATGATATGTAAAAGTCATTATCATGGTAACTTTTCGTGTATGTTGTGTGGCTTTCTGAATCCTTTGTATCTGATCTGGGGTTTTTGTTCTGTTTTCTTACTTCTTTTTTTGAGGATGTAAGCTTTTGATTATAGGCATTGTGGTTTTATGCATGTTTCTGCACTGTCTGACCCAGCGGAGACAAATCCCAATTTCAGCCTCAGACTTATATTAAAATAAAAATATGTGATAAAACAAATCCTGGGAAGATTAGCGTGCTATTGATTCTCAGTAGGGACAGCTAACACTAACACTATTCAGTAGCACAACTGAAGAAATTCTGTGTGATACATCACTGTAAATTTACCACAAAACTAGCTTTTCAGCCCACTTTCGCTATAAATACTGAATGTTATGTAGAACTGAAAGATGAATAGATATTTCATTAAAAAATGCTTATAGCATGTAGCTAAAGGGACTTATGATGGAGAGTGAATGGTTTGCCCGTTAGTAGATTTACAAGGGTAAATTTCTACACCTCAGTTTCCTCAACATGAGCCCTCCAAAAGTTCAGGTATTGTAAATTAGAGACTTAATGGAAATGTACATCATCAGGGATATGATAAGATGAAAAGGAAATGAAAGTATTATATCGATAAAGCAGTATACATTCAGTTCCTAGTATTTTACTCATTGTGTATTACCAACTTAACATCAGTGAGAAGAAATACTCTGTTGGAGGAGCCATAAATGTGGCCAGGTTATAATGGGGAAAAATACTGACAAAAGGTGCCAGCTAAAATACTGAGAGAGAAATGCTCTGCCAGTCTGGGAACTGCTAGCCTAGGAACCTGGCCTGAGAAGCCAGAATATCCTTGTTAAGGATGAGTGGGAGCCCAGATTTGCCTTCATAAGTGCAGGTGGGAGCCTGGATCATCCCTGATAAGCACAAAACAAAGAAACTGCCATAACTTGCAGAACAAAGAAGCTACTATAACCTATAAACTGACCTCCTAAGAAAGCAGAAGTCAGCGACAGCTGTTCAAGGAACCGGTGCCCTACACCCACTTATGTATCCACATTAAAGATATAAAAGTAAGTCACTATCTTACCATGACAAACTTCTCTCTTCAAGAACTCCCTGTGTGAACTTACCTACATGCTCCTTTGCACCGACCAGGGACACCTGATGAATCCATACTCCATGATGCAGATCATCGCTGAAATGAGACTTTGTCCATCATCAACTGGCCCCACTCCTGGGAGTGGTTTAATGGACTGTACTGTAGTACTTTGAATGGAAAATATATATATAAGCATGCATCTAAGTAATTAAGCAACTTGTTGCTTAACTAGTGGTAATTTGTAATAACTCATAAGTATACTTACCTTATTAAAATTAATTTGTAACAAATATATTAATGGAAACAAAGACTCCATGTACTTGCATATTATGGAATCCTACAAACTCATTATCATGGCCGACTTTTAGATCAAGTAACCTTTTCAGGTCATGGCCATGACAGTTACATACTCCCAAAGAAATCAGCCTGAATGGTTATCTTTTAATATTAAGAACAAGCAAATTATCTATTTTCTTGTAATTTCTAATCTCATTTTTTGCTAATTTTATTCTTTATGTTAATTAAATAATTAACAGCATGTTGCCCACATTCTTTAGTATCTTTGGTTATCTTTAGTATCTTGGTTAGTCCTAAGGTCTTATAAATTTTCTTTGTCCTGATTTTGGACAAAGTTCACGTACAAATTAATACTCTTTACTTTCAGACAGCACTACAGAGTGAAATTTAGCATGCTGACTAATATCTGTCAGTATTTGCATTCTCTACTGCTGTCACCTGTGTTTACATTTAGCTTAAAAAGTATTCCAGGCTGTGTACTACTTCGATTTTTGTTTCGTTTGACAAACTTAGAATTCCTTTTAAAAATCTGGTTTATAATAAAGATATTTAACAGAGATATTAAGATCAGCATGAATGAAGTATAAATTGAAACGGGTGTGTGTGAAATCACCAAAAGAAATAACAGGAAAGGGTTAAAAGAATGGCCGTTATTTGTATAAGGGATTATAATTTCCATTTTGTGAAGTTCACCAGTGCACATTTTGTGTTCCAGAGTTTGGAAAAGCTTAAACTATGATTAGACCAGCACAGACAACTTGTTAGGGAGTGAACCTTCTTTTTAACAGGATAGCAATTGGGTCACCTTCTGGATGTGGCCAAAGCTAAACTGTAGAGATATTTTGCACTATTAAAGGATAAAATACAGGTTGACCTGAAAAAAATCTCCGCTGAGAATGAAGACAGTTGTAACAGGAGCTCCAAGTAAAGTCACAACTTGCTTAATCTGTCTTGATTAAAAAAAAAATAAAAATATATATATAATAAAAAAAAAAAAAAGAGTTATTTTTTTCTGTGAAACCCAGAAACGATGTTCTGATTGGTAACTTAGGCACTGTTTTATTTAATTTGGAGAAGGCTCTTGGAAGAAACAGAGACTGGTTCTATTGCTGAAAAAGTGACTTAGAAGAAGCATTACACAGCTTTGTGCAATCACAGAAATATTCATATTACACCTGCTGAAATTAAACAAAAATCTTCCATTCCTTTTAGGGTGAACTGGACAAGAACATTAATAAAAAATCCTAATGGTACAATAAATGAGAGTCATAAAATGTTTCTTTTTTCTCTTTTTCTGTAAAGGGTTTAGTCTCAGTCTATAAACTACATCTTAGAAGTTTCCTTTTTCTATTTTTTTTTAATTCACAGACTTTTAATAGAAACAGTGTAGAATTCTTCTTTGGTTTGTTTCTGCATATTTTTGACAGGAAGAATGATTAATGGGAGCATGTGTTATATTTGTATCATCGCATTTCCTGTGGGGATGCAAATATACATGTTATGACAAAACAAGATTTATTAAAGAAAACCCCAAACCCCAAAACAATGTAGTGAGCGTATTTGTTTATCTATGTGGTTTTGGCATATCCTACTTAAATTTATTTTATTGGAACTTGAAAAAAATATACAGCCTCTAAAAATCTATTAGTTCTGGAAATTTTTAATAACTGAAAATAGGAGTTTCCTGTGAAAATGTCACTTTAGCCTGTAATTAAGGCCTAATTATAAGTGTGTTTTGAAAAAAAACCCAAGCCCCAAAATTATTATAAAATCATCGTGGGATGGCTTGTGTTGGAGGGGACCTTAAAGATCATCTAATTCAAATCCGCTTGCCACAGGCAGGGACACCTCCTACCAGACCAGGTTGCTCAAAGCTCCGTCCAGCCTGGCCTTGAACACTGGCAGGGATGGGTCATCCACAGCTTCTCTGGGCAGCCTGTGCCAGTGTCTCATCACCCTCATAGTGAAGAGTTTCTTCCTAATGTCTAATGTAAATCTACCTTTATTTCAGTTTAAAACTATTCCCACTGATCCTGTCACTACAGGCCCTTCTAAAAAGTTCTTCTGCAGATGTTTTGTAGGCCCCTTTTAGTTGCTGGAAGGTTACTTGCAAGTGTCTCCAGAGTGTTCCAGTGCTTCCGGTTGTCTTTCAGAGATATTAGACAAAAAATAAAATCAACTATAAGCGCTCTGTAGCAGACTTTGAGTAATCAAAAATGCACCTTGCTTTTACTTCAGTGGAATTTCTTCATATGAAGTTGGGAGCAAGATTTGGTCTTGATGTGACTTGTATAAATTATACCTCATCAATTCTTGGTTTGACAGAGAGTTAAATATGTTTAAAGCACATTAAAATACAAGAGTATTTGCAAGGTCCCCTGTAGCTACCACAGTTATAGCTCATTAGAAAATAACAGTCATATGCGTAACAAAATAGTTAAAATTCCAAAAATCTGAGGTAGACTAATGAAGTGATTAACTAGAATATCCTATGAAGTTGCAGTTGTTCAAACTTTTTTTGTCAAGCAGGAGCAGTCTTTCTCATGGTAATCCCTGATTTGAACAAGAATTCTACCTCAGACTGAATTTAATTTTAAGCTCAGATTCAGGATTTAAGTTAATTACATTTATAATTCCTCTTGTATCACTTTTGAAGGAATACCTGTCTGAAAAGAGTTCAGGCAAGCAACTGATCTGACATAGGTGACATTAAAGTGTGTCTAAATGATGATAAGGAACATCAGGAAGGTATGCATTTTCCCCATACGAATCAGGGAAGGTAAATCTCGGTGACATTCTGGATGAACCCCATGGTAGCTTGTACCCTTTCAGCTTCAAATTATTAAGGCCAGATTTTACTGCAGCAATCCCAGTGAGTTATGAATAATATGTGTAAGAAAAGCAGATCAGAGAAGAAAGTTCACCACAGAACTAGCACAAATAAGCAAATAGCAATGTAAAATACCACAAATAACGATGAAGGAGGCAATTCAGCAGATCTACTTCTGCTATGATTTTATATTTTAGTTTGCTTTAGAAGAACTGAGTTTATTTTGGCAGAGCTAAATGATATTATTAATGAGCTCAGTGAGTGTGCTATAAGGCCTTATCACAGGTCAAGTGGTTGTTTCATACACAGGAAAGAAATTATATTTAAGGGCAAGACCAGACTGAATTTCCACATGACACTACTATGAACCTTATATCTGTTGCACAGGAACTTTTTCTGAAGTGTGAGTGGGTGGCCAAATCTTCACAGCTTTCAGACAAGATTTTTCTCTGTGAGTTTATAACCTATGTTATAAGCTTTTCAAAGTTACGATTTTTAAGAGGTCAAAATAAAGCAGAAGAAGTTAAAGAACTTGCTTGGCACAGGGCAAAAAATCTTGTATTCTCACTTTTTCATGTCATGAAGAGATTCAGAGCCTGTCTCTTCATACCCTGAGAAAGTCCATATACATAAAGCTGTATCTAGAAAGAAAAGTCACAACTGTGCAGGATGTAATTCAAGATTGTCCTAGGTTCAGCAGTAGCAGTCATTTTTCTTCTTCTTTGTAGCTGGTGCAGTGCTGGGGTTTTGACTTTAGGCCTTGGAACAGCACTGATAACACCGATGGTTTCAGTTACTGCTCAAATGTTTGGTCTGACCAAGGACTTTCTGAGTCTCATGCTCTGCCAGGGAGGAGAGGAAGCCGGGAGGAAGCAGAGACAGGACACCTGACCCA
>JANHGB010056360.1:0-34340 GCA_026283785.1 Coracopsis vasa
GACAGAGCCTTGGGTGACATGATTTAGTGTGAGGTGTCCCTGTCCATGGCAGGGGGGTTGGAACTTGATGATCTTAAGGTCCTTTCCAGCCCTAACTATTCTATGATTCTATAAACCTTCGAGTGTGTTCCTCTTCTGTGTGTGATTTTTGAAATGTAGTTTGTGAGTCTCAGGTCACCCTAACCTGGGTCCCGTATGTTCTCAATGACAAAGCTGATTTCACTGTGAGAGCCAGATCAGGTCCTACAGGGTAGCAGGGCAGCAGAAGGTTGTTCCTGTATGTGTGATCTTACTGCCATGACGGTCTTGTAAATTGATCTGTAAAGGAGGATTCTTCTTTCTCTACGGGCAGATTTTAAAAATCAATGCAGGTTACAACTTAGATGCTCTCAGGTTCAGCACTTCAAATGAGATGTAGAGAGTGGGGACAGAGACTGAAAGAGGCAGGAATGGGTAAAAAACTTGTAAAAAATGTGATACAGTCCTCAGTGAACCTACTGGTAAATGTAAGAGTGATGGGAAGTAGAGGGGAGAAGAAAAGCAGCTGTGCTGCTGCTTTGTAAAAAGCAATAGCTTTTCACACCAGTCAGATTTACCAAAGATAGAGTTTGTTCAGGCACAGTTTGATCTGGCAGGTTATGGGGCAGGTACTAAAACCTACGCCCTTTGGTTGTACATGCATCTTGCCCAGAGTTATTCACCTGATAGCCAGTGTTGGTTTTTATTGTGGAGTAACCACATCCCATTGCAAGTTATGATAGCATCACTGCAGTGAACGACTGTATTGGTGCTCTGAGCAGTGTTCTGGGTCTGTACTGATGGCTGGAAGGAGGACTTGTGAAGGGCTGCTCCTGCACCAGCCACTCTGAGCTCTGAAACTGATATCAAGTGCTTCTTGCTGCTGCTAAGGCCACTATGAGTGAAGCTTATGCTGCTCGTGTTGTCAGGAGTCGTCAGCACTGTTAGGAAAAAGAAAAGTATTAAAAGGAGGAAGGAATGGCTTTCCCGTTAGCTCAGATTACCTTGTTCTGAGTAAATGGAGATTAAAAGAAAAAAAATAAAAGAACAAGAAAGAAAAAAGGCTGTGTCCTTGTTACAACAGGTCTGGCTGTCAAAGCCATTCTGTTGCAGTGCTGCCCTGCAAGGCAGCTGCAAAGTCTCCCTGATTGTTTGGCTGCTTTGCTAACAAAATGAGTGTTGTGAGAGCCTTGCAACACCTGCTCAGGTAAATACTGTTTCAAACAGGCCACTAGTGAGAGCAAGGGCAGCAGCCTCAAATACTACACTAAAAAACCACTTGTATGATATCCTTTTATATGTGTTTATATATATAAATATTTCATTATTTGTTCACTATTTATATATTGTTATATTTTTATTATTTTTATTCTTTACTGTGAGGCTGGTGAGGCACTGCCACAGGGTGCCCAGAGAAGTTGTGGCTGCCCCATCCCTAACAGTATTCAAGGTCAGGTTGGATGGGGCTTGGAGCAGCCTGGTTTAATGGAAGGTGTCCCTGCCTGTGGCAGAAGGTTGGAACTGGATGAGCTTTAAGGTCCATTCCAACCCAAACCATTCTATGATTGTGTGATTTTTTTCCAGCTGTAGCACGGGGGGGGTCCAGGCAAGAGGGAGGAATATGGCTCTTTGGGCTCTAGAAGGCAGCATATATAACTATCATGCATAGCTGCACTTGCTTTTAATTCTTGGGGCATTTGGGAGGTAACAGGCAGAGCAGGGCTTCCGGCTTCCCAGGTGAGGCCCTGATAGTTTTGGCCATGAGAGCTGTGTTAGCATTTCTGTGATGGGTGGTGAGGGCTGAGGGGTGGTGTGTGCTTGCAGAAAGCGAGTGGGTCAGTAAGTGGAAGCACATGGTGCTGGCTGGCATTGCAGCTCCCCGTGTTTGTAGTAGGATAGAGTTTCTAAAGGATTAGATAACATGCCTGAGCTCCATGGCTGCTGTTTTTAAACTGTGTTTACAGTTCAGGAGGTACTGTGAGTAGAGATGATTGTCCTTTAAGTGCTGTTTTTGTTGCAGCTTCTGTGATAAAAAGGAGGCTCTGGTGAAGACATTTTCGATGGCAGGTACATATATTCTCTGAGCTGTGGCTGTGCAAACTTTTGGGGGATGGGATCAACCTACAGAGATACCTCAGCACTTCCCTTTAATAAAGGCACATCATTAAGCCATTTCCTGCACATCTGAGAGGTTGTTGGAAGAGCAAGATGGTATTGAAATGAAATTAAAGAACTGCTTGGTTTTTAAAAGTATTACTTAATTTAATCTTTTTAGACTATTACTGTTTCTGGGGAAAAATAATGTAATGAAGACAGCAGAATTACATTGCTTCTATGGTCTGAGTAACTAGATTCCAGTCTCTGTGCTTTCCCCTTTTGAAAATATAAAATATGGAAGGCAGTACAGACTGCAGAATTGTTTTACCATGTCAGCTATTAATGGGACTGATGCAATTCCTATGTTATTATGAAGAGGCTTTTTGCTGATGTGTGCTCCTTACTGTGTGCATATATGCATGTCTTATGCATTATGTAGGCAGAAATATGCATGTCTGTATCTATATATGTATACAATATATTTTTATATAATGTGCTGTAACATAGCATAATAGGAATAACAGAGGAGAGGGAAACCAAGAAGCCTGTTCAGGTCAAGTAAACTTCATTGGGTCCCAGACTAGTGGTGGGTACTGGGTGCTGGGCAGCAGCATGTGAACAGGACAGGTGCTGTGTGGCTGTCAGGACTGATCTGATGGGCAGGGTGGGTGTCCCATCATGCTGCTTTCTATATGGCTCGCAGTCACTGCAGACTGCTGTGGGATGGGTTGGGACATCTCTGATAACCAGTATGCTCCCTGGAGAAGAGCTGTTGGTGGTATCCTCTCGTCTCTCCTTGGGGCAAGAACAACCCCTCTGTCTCTACACTCTGTAGCAGGGATTGTGGAGAGCTTTTCTGGCTATTTTAAGCAGAAAAAACTAATACGGTTTTGATGGTGAAGATGAAACAAATTTTAATGTAGATCTTTTGGTAATGTTTGGAATTGGAAGATTTTATTCAACATCACAGCATTTCTACTGGTATGTGATGAACCCAAAACTTGTGGTGTAAAGATGTAAAAAACAAACAAAAACCCTCTCTAAATACAAAATCAAAAAACTCCCAACCAACCTCAGTAGATGCAGACTTAGCCATACAGCTTAGAGTATTCAACAGAGTCCTTACATGACCTTTATTCAGTAAGGAGGTGGTCTTGCATCACTTTACTGCAATAGCTCTTTGCAGCATATTGCTCAATATCGTAATGGCTGCAGAAGAGCCAAAACATCATGCTCTTTCTGTCGTCTTTAATATTTTTTCCAGAGTTCTGAGCCAGCTGCATCTAGCTGGCTCTCTTTTTCTGTGAAGTAGCTGACAATCCCACTGACTTCCGTAACAATGAGTTATCCTCAGTTCGTTTGTATATGAAAACTAGACAGCAAAGGCAAGTCATGTCTTTGTAAGTCAATACTGAGACATGGATGAAATGATTATTTGGCATCCTAAGGATATGAGAGGGTTTTTTATGTTGTTGTTGCTGGTCTTTGAATTGAAATGTTGAAAATGTCTTTTTATACGTGAATGCGGACATGGTATGTGCTGGATTTTTTTATCTGTCACACTGAGTTTTACTGCTTTCCTCAGAGAAGATGAACCTTTAAAAAATCTTTCAGCTAAGAAAAGGTATTATTTTCTCACATAAAAGTCTTATACTTTGGACAAATATTAATCCTTCATGTTCAAAACTCTGTGTTAGTATATGCTGTGCTCTGTTTACAATTTATATACATTTAACCTTCAAAATCTGGGTATTTTTTAGACTAATTGGTGAAATGCATGGCTAAGGCAAATTGCCTGAAGTATAAAATCAGAAGAAATTAGTCTGGGCTCAGTCCTGCAGTTCTTTGTCTCCCATGTACTTGTTTGGATTACAAATCAGAGCAAACAGCTTTTTAAGTTATTGATCCCAAAGCAGCTCTGCTTTCGCTGGTGTTGAACTGAAAGGATGGGTCAGAATTAGCTTGACATCACGACAGCTTTCCATCAGAGGACTGGTTTGGTTCCAGGTGCCAGATGGAGCAGGCTAAAAGTTGTTGCAATTTATACTTCACTGGTGTTATCCTGCTGCCGATGCTCAGGGTTTGCTATAAGGTATTTGTGCTGTCTGGCTGTGAGGAATCGTAATCAAAGGATAGTAATGTGTCCTAGTAGTAAATGCTACTTGGGAAGGGTAAAAGAATTCTCAAAACCAATAAGAACCACCAGAATACATACAGTATCAAGAGGGTTTGTCTTAACTCCATATATAGAAATACCAACATCTCCACGTATTCTGAAACCCTAGCTCTTGCTTGAGAAAAATGTCCCAGTGCATAATGATGTCAGATTAAGTGTCTCTGTGCCTTTAGGGGAAAGACTTTCATCACAGCACGGCGCCATATCCCATGCAAAATGTAAAGAACTCAGTAAAACCAAATCCATGTTTTTTACTGGTATCTGAATTAATCTGTAGAATCAAAAGATGTATATGTTTTCCCTTAAAACAAGTTCCTTTTCAAACACCAACTTGTTGTTACGAATCTTCTAAAGGAGGTTTTCGGAAGTCAGTGTGTCTTCTCATAGCATAATGATTTAGTGTGTCAGGACAACCATGAAGCAAAAGGGCAAAGTAAATTTTGAAAAGTTTCCCATATGTGTAGTCTTTCTGGGTCAAAGGAAGCTTTACTTCTGTTTCTCTCCAGTTTAAAGAACAACGGCTAGATTTGACAAGTGACACTGGTAAAACTCTGGGCTGAAAACCAAACATAAAAGATACTGTGGGAATCCTCTTTATGTTTTTTCAATGTTTTTTAATTATTACTGATTTTATTTTTTTTTTTCCTAGCTTGCCTTCAGTCACATAAGTAATATTATTGTTAACATACATGGTGAATAAAGCCTTGCTGCTTTGCTGGTTTCAGGAACAGGAGAAAATGATGTTTTCTTAGCTTGCAATGAAACATTAGTGAGTCTACAAAAGCAAAATGAACAGACAATTGATGAAGCAGGTGCCATTTTTACCCATTCCCTGTATAATGGGAACTGTGTAATTTTTGTCAAAATGTTTTATAAGTGGTTGTAACCAGATATGTAATAACTGAAATAAAAACTGCTAAAAAGCATTACCTGCCTGTATGTACAAGATGACACATATAAAGGATGACTTAGGAGGGGAATCTCAAGAAACAAAAGCAGTTAAATAAAACCAGCAAAAGTACTTGTTATTGGGGGCTGGTCCAAAGGTGCCTGTTTCTCTGTGTTAGTGGAACCTGTATTATACTTTTCCTATGTTTTGTGTATTTTATCCTTTATTTGCCACATCCAAAATGGATATAGTGGGATATATTTTTGTAATGATACTTAGCATTTAGTTTGGATCCCCTAATATATGATTCCTTTTTAGTTTTTAAACTTTATTATATTATAATGAAACTAATTATAAAGACATTGAAAATGTGGTACAGAAAGTTCGTAAGACAAGACTGATCTTGCTTCCCCCTCTAGCTGCCATGTTGTTGAGTGCTGATAAAACAAAAATGATGAGACCAAAACTGGAAACATGTGAATCTTCAATTTTAATGAAACTTAAGGATTTGGATCTGATTTAATGTGATTTCAAGTCTTTTTAAAAATAGTGAGTGCTTATTGCCTCTGCCTCAAAGAAAATCCCAGCACCTGAACTTCAGCTCCCTTTCCTCCTTGCTAAAAGTATGTTCTCTTTTCCTTTCCCGCTTCTCCCTTTCTTTGCTTAAGGCTATGGTTACAGTAGTTAATTTTTAAAACAGGAAAATAGTGAATTAATTAGAATTAGAGAAAGATGCTTTTGTACTAGGTACTGTACAGTATAGTGTTTAAAAAGTCAGAAAATATGTTAGCAGAAAATGCCTAGACTGTAATTTAGATAACAACCCAGACAATGAGCTAGCTTGTTAATTGTAAAGGCTGGTGGAGACCTGCCAGTTAGAGAACTTGTCTTTTATATCCCACTGCTCCTCGCAGCTCTCCTAGATGGTGAATGACAGGACATGAACTTCTTCAGTTTAGGCTGACTTTATTTTTAACATTACTCTTTTTCTTGCCTTTATTTCTACAAAAAAACCCAAAAAATTAGTCCATGTATCAGAACAGTCATTAGCTGAACTTTTATAAGAGTAAGTAATAATACTGTATGGAAGCAGGCAGGGTGAATGGGCTGGAAAGCAGGTTCAGTCCTATGGCCTGGACGTTAGTGCTGTAGACATCCCTGTAAGTGCTCTTTAGACTAAGGATGCACTTTGCAAACAGTGAATCCTGGCAAACTACTCATCTGAAAACAGTTCCTGAGATAGCAGCCATGAAGTATGCAAGTTTACAAGCCAACAGCCATCAGATCCAATTCTTCAGCCACCTCTGGGTGAGTGCAGTGATGGAGAGGCAAAATGGGAGTGCCTCTTTGGTCAGGCTGTACAGTGGGTTTGTGTGTTGCCTCTAGTAGCTCCTGGTGTGAGTTTTTTTAGGGGAGATGAGCTCTGCAGCACCCCAGCCCTCTCCGTTGTATTTCTCAGCAGGCGCTGGATAGGAAGATGACCTGGCAGGCCAGTCCCCAACCCATCAATCCTCAGCCTACCTTGGTGCTTTTAGATGACACATTTGAGGAGCAGAGGTACTAAACCTGGTGCAGAGGTACACAAACCACTAATTTCTGTTATCCCAGCAAAGTTCATGAATAAGCATAACTTACCCATAACTATCTGAGTAACCCTAGTGCTCCTCTGTAAAGTATTAAGGGTATGGTTAAAGTGTTCTGTTAAATGAGGGGCAGTTAGAAGGCAGCAGTAGCTGTGGTAGAGATGTGAGCTGCTCAGTTCATCTCTGAGGGGTTTTGGCGTGACTGCTTCCTGCTCATATTTTAGACTAGGATTTCCTGAGGAATTTGAGGGAATTAAGCACAGGACTGTCACTGCATTTCAGTGGGGTTTGGGTGTCTGATGCTGCATGTGCTAAGCTTATGTAGAATGACGCTAGCCTGACTAATGGTGTGATTTCAAACTGATGTAGTTTAACTGATGCAAAAGGCTATATATATAAGCTTAAGTCAATATTCTCTTGGCTTTGTAGCAGTTCAGTTTAAATTAATTAGGACAAAGGTTTAAGCTAAGGTAAAGTAAGTCACTCTTATACTGAACTGTCAGTATATTTGATAAAATTTAATGCAGGTGGACACACTGTGGGTGCATAGGAACAGGTCTGTTCCTGGTCACACTAGCCTAAATTGCATGTGTTTTCTTTGCCAGAACAGAGTTAGTTCCATAGAAAATCCTCTATTTGGATGCTTCCACAAGCTGATTTATATATTTTGTAGTTTCCTTTAAAAATTGATGGAAGTATATTTTGTCTTTCCTTTACCATTTAAGAGTCCAATCATTAGGCCTGGACACACATTAAGATAACAGACAGCGCAGCCACTTTTGTCATTAAAGAAAACTGAATCATCTGGAGGGCTGGACTTTAGTGGTTGATTCTCTTCTTGACTGTATTAACTCAAAGTTTGGTAACACTTTTTAGAATTTACAGTTTTGGAAGCCAAGTGGAAAAGTCAAGATTTATATGCCCCCACTGCAGCACAGATATTGGTGGAGAGTGTTCCAGGCTGGCTACTTGTGGAATGAATTTATTTGGAAAGGGATCTCTTCAGCAGCTGGTGGTTTCCTCTTTGACCTGTGCTGCTTCCAAAGAGAGCTTGAGATGGTTTAGTGGTGATGAATTGGCAGACTTGTCACTAAGCTGTAAATCTTGAACCTTCCTTGCTGTGCTAAGATATGAACCTGAGATCTAAAGGAGGTCAGCATTTTAGACTGCTGCTGTGTATATAAAACTCTTAAACCTTCCTTAGTGAAGGAAGTACATTTAATAATAATAATTTTTCCACTTTTACAGTCCCTTTGCTATCCCAAAATGATCTGATTGACATCTGTATCATCAAGTAAATGCAATTGAGTTAAAACAAACTGACACAAACCACCAAAAAAAAATATAAATAAAAATGCAACATCACAACAGCAACAGAAACCCCACAAGAAACAAAAAAAAAAACCCAAACCCAGTCCTAAACCTACCAAAATCAATCCCTGAATAATTTTGTACTTCTATAACTTTAATTTCTTCTAGTTTCAGGACAAAAATAGAAGAAACAAGAAATCCCCCTTGTTTAAATGTCACTTATAAAATAATGCTGACATTGTTGAGTGTTATTCTGGTGTTTCCATTAGGAAGATAGATAGGTTTCTGCATGGGCTTCAGATTGGATATTGTTGGGCTGTATATCCTTGCTACATATAAAAAGCTTTATTAATACTCTGTATACTTTTTCAAATTGTCTGAGAACTGTTGCCTTGGCATAATGCAACCTTAAATTTAAATAACTTCACCTCACTTTGCATGAACTGCTGGGTGTGTCCTTGCTACTGCAGAGCAGCCAAAGGGGCAAAAAGCAGTTTAAGTCTGCTATGAAGCTTAGCCTTACTACTGGCTCTGCTATACTGGCTTTTTTGCTGCTGGCTATCCATTCTGCACCTAGAAGAGATGTAATGAGGTAGGGTTGAAATGCTGTATCAGATTGGTTAACATGTTTTTTGAAAAACAAGTTGTTGAATATATTTATTATAATGTGACCATAAGGTTTTGACCTAATTTGTAGAAATATATTATCTGCTTAAGGTGTGAATCACTTAATTTCTAATATGCTTGAAATTCTTAAAATCAAATTATGTGAGAGTATTTAGAAACGCTGTCATTAGCTCCTGATGATACATGCATACCCCTATATAATTAATTGAACTGAATGAGGAATTTTAAATTGAAATGCTTATTTGTCACACTGAGTGTGAAACCTCTTTTCACGATAAAAGTCCAGCAGATTAAAATCGACTGGCAGAAAGGGTGACTCTTGGCAAGTGAGAAGATTTGACAGAGCATCAGAAGAGGTTTTACCACAGAAGGTTTTGCTCATGTGATTTCAAGTACAATCTACTCCAGCTAAAATTAGCATATATAATTGAATAGTGCCAAAGGCTGAAATAATTTACACTTAAGCTCATCACATTTTTTGTAACACTAAATAAACAGAGAGGTATGCACATAACGCAAGTGAAAACACCCTCTGGGCTTTATCCATCTTCACCCCCTGTAAGTAAACATACTTCAGAATTGGGCCTGTGATATTATGATGACTTGCAAATGCTCATCTGGAAGTCCTGCAGCTTTCTGATACTAAGGTGTTGACCTTTATCTTTGACCTAGATTTGCAGATAACTATTATATATAGCTCTTCCGTGCACTACTCTTGGGTCTGATTTTGAATAAGCATATTAAGTGGTAGAACAGTATCAGTGACAAAAATAATGTTCATTTATAGAGCTCTTCTAGTGAAAGATTTCAAAAGTGCCTTAACCCAAGTTGTTATTCTAATTTTTCTTAGAAGAAATGGAAATCCCTAGTGACAGCTTAGTCAAAATCATCCAACCAACTAACAACAAAATCAGAAATAGCACCTCCATAGCTGCATTTCACACCAGGACCTACCTTCTTGGTCCTCTCTATATTCTCGTGATAGATGTTCACCCAAAATGAGCAAGAGGATCATGAACAGTTTATGGATCTGAACACGCTTCTTTGCCAAAGCTCTCTAGTGCCTAGCAGCATCACGTATGAGCGTATTCATTCAGTGTTGAAGTAGTATGGCTCAACTGAGTTAAATTCTGAGGCTTTTAGGCATGGTTTTCTTTGTTGTACACTGGAAAGTGT
This sequence comes from Coracopsis vasa, assembly GCA_026283785.1. NCBI lineage: Eukaryota > Metazoa > Chordata > Aves > Psittaciformes > Psittacidae > Coracopsis > Coracopsis vasa. Next base: position 9,878 of record JANHGB010056360.1, read on the forward strand.
CAAGCAATATCTTTGACATTTTATACTGCTGGGTGCAGAGTTTGGTTGCCAGAGCTGAAGCTTTTCTTAGGGAAGCCTCTTTTCATATGCTTAAATTTTAATCTGATCTCTAGTAAATGTTTAAAAATGAGTTTAAACAACAGCAGACCCTCCAACATGCATTACAAGCAAGCTGAAAGAAACAGCTTTCTTCTGGAGAAGAAGGCATGGCAATAAAATTCCAAGTGATTTAAAGGGGCCGGTTTTGTACAAGTCGCAGTTAACCCCGCTTTTCAGTCACACCTCCTTGTCTGGTAGCTGAATTATTCTGATGTTACTGAGAGCAGAATCTATCCACTGGGTTGTAGTGATTGCTAGGCAAATGTGAAGTACGTGTGTTTTTTCCTGGAGCGACTCAGAGTTGCAATAACTCAGCAGGTAATTCAGCCACCCTGAGGGCTTGACCTTATATTTCACATCAGGCTGTAGGTTTTTATTGCAAGTCCAATTTGAATTTTTTGTTGTTCTTATTAATTTATTAAGACACAGCCATGTGTGAGGTGCTAGGAGATGTGAAAGAAAATCCGGACTGAGGCCTGAGAAGGCTTGGCCTTAGGCTTAGCTCTTGTACAGAGTGGGAGCAGCTGGGTTCTTGAATCTGTGTGGGGCTCTAGTGGTGTTTCTTTGGACTACATTCAGGCACAGGAAGTGGTTCCACTTGCTTCTCTTTGATGAACTGGGACCAAAATAGATCCCTAACATAGGCAGGCTTTGGGAGATTCCAGTAATGGTTTGATTTAAAAAAAGAAAAGAAACTGGCTAGTAATTATCTGGGCAGTGTTTTTGTTCTTCCATTTTGCAAGGAAACTGCCTTGCTGCTTCAGCCCGTTCCCAACAGCAGGAACTTGCTGCCTCAGAGCCACATTCCAGCGAGGCTACTTGTTTCTTTTTCTCTTCTTTTTTTCTTTTTTCCCCCTGGGGACAGAAAAATAGCGAGCAGTAAGAAGTGATATTGTATACAAGGCTATTACACTTTTGTCTTGGCCTGTTTAATGTCCTTGACACATACCCATTTCACCCAGCGACAGCCAGTATGCAAATTGGCTAAAAGCTCCATTAGGTTGTTCAAGGCTGGGGAAACCCATCTGTCAGTGTCTGTGACACAACCGGGCTGGAGTCTCATGTGGGAATCTGTCCTTGAGATACCCAGGCAGCTGAGTTCCTTCTTGCCTCTAGTGTTCCCAGAATCAAAGGAAATTGTTGTACACTATTCTTCTTGCTGCAGTTTGTATTTTTATCGTTCCTTTTCTCCACTGATTCCTTCTTGGAAAAGCACACACATAAACTGAGATATAACAGGGAAAAATGTGGTTTAGTTTTTTTTTTTTTTCAGTTGCTTTTCCAGAAGTGAACAATTATGCATATTACTTGTGTGGAAGTAGGAACAGTAGCTATTTGTTGTCCTAAAAGAAGAACAGCTTTATAACCCTTTTTTGTATTTGCCTGTGTGATCTGCTGATGACAGGCATGAGGTGGGTATTTAAAAAAGACTTTCTGGGATCAGCTGTGGCTGATATGTTCTCTGTGAGTGGATCAGAAGTGCGTGATAACCTAACAAAATACCAAAGAATGCTCCCATAAAAGGCTTTCATTGAGAGGATTTGAATGTGCAGCCTGGGACTGAGATTTGCCCCTGCAGAAGCAGAGAAGCACAGCTCTTCCTGCGCATAGGTTGGGACCAAGCTTGAACCATTTTAGCTTGGCATCCCCACGGAAAAGTTCCCGCAACAGCACTTACTGTATATCCACGGAGGGAAGCCACTTAACCTGCTTTTTCTGCTGGATGGAGGTAAGGCTAAAGAGTGGCAATTTTGCTGTTTCCTTCTTTCTCTCTGAAATCTCCAGGACCTCCATTAAAATGCTCAGCCAGCAGAGCACGCCAGGATGGATAGCACAGAAGTAGTTGTTAGCCTGTGAGCACTACAGTTAACAATGTTACAGCATTTTGTAATACGAGACAGCGACAGCAAAATAGTTCAGATTTTCATCGCATTAGAGCAAGAAGACTAGGCATATGCCATCGAAAGTAGAGCCTTTTGAAGTGTGTAAGTTCTGTATTGACAGGCCTTACAAACTCTTGCTTATTTCCTGCTGGTGTCAAGTAAAAGCCCTGAACATAGAGTATCTGGCAAAATAGCTAGTGTAGCTTCAATGCCCAGTGGTGTTCAGATGCGTGAGATAATTATAGCCTTCTCCGTAGCAGATGCTCTGTTCTCCAGTTTGGCACTTTCCTCCTTCAGTGTGCAAATAATTTTCTCTACCTAAGCTGATGGCCGTTTTGATGATACAGGTATAAGTTTTTCACCAAACAGTCAGCAATTTGTGTTTTGTGGGAATACTTATATAGCTAAGAGAGTGGTATTTTTCTTTATCATCCCATTGAAGAAGAAAAGCCCTTTTGATACTACTGTGTGGAAACTGATAACAGTAAGAGTTAATGTGTTGGTATAGCTGGGATCAGAATAAGCTTTATCTTTCCAGAAATAAAGTCAGCAATTCAGCAGTTATCCTTCATATTGCTAAGTACAACTTATTCAGATCATGATATATTCTGCTTTTTGTGTTCCAAACCCAGTCACGTAATATTGAGGCTTTTAGATTAGCATATTAGTTTAAATTTCAGACGTACCATTTTAGTTCTGTCTTACGTTCCCAATGCTTCTTTTTTCTCTTTGTCTCTTGAGGTAACATAGACACTGCTTTAGCATGTAACAGCAACTAAAAAATTTAAAATCAAGGTAAGAGATGGTATATGCATTTTTCTAGAGGTTAGTTGTGTCTGGATTTACACAAACTTTGCTCACACAGATGAGTATATTTTCACACTGCCCCAGTTATTTCAGTGCGTGTGTGAGTAGCTCAGATTTACCAAGGGGAGCAGAGTGCTTGCAGTCTTGCTCAAAGCCATTTCTGCATTTATGTTTTTCTGGCTCTCTGATCAGACTGCCACATCCTAATGGGAGAAAAAAAAGCAATTAAATGTTGGTGAGTTGAACATCTTGCCTCAAAAAGAGGTGGACTCTGCTTCATATGACAGTGAGTCAGCCCTTTAAAAAACACCTAAAAATTATAGGATATAAATATTTGGCCTTGCCTTTGCAGGGGGTTTCTGTGCATTGGTAAAGCAGAAGATAAACTGGGGTTTTCACATGCACCCAAGAAAATTGGATGCCAAAGCCATTGGGAGTAAAGAGCCTGCTTTGTCCTTACAAAAAATTTGGGTTTAATACTAAAGTCTAGTTTGAAGAGTGAATAGTACCTCAGGACAAGCTCTTCCTGAGACTGACTCTATATGCAAGAGGGGTGAGGATGTGCCATAAGGAGTGGTGAAAAAGTGCAGAGCCTTTCTCATAGCAGGTCCAGGGCACAAGGGCCACTGCAAAGCGTAGGCTGTAACATATTCTAAATGGATGGAGAAAATGATGGGACCATAAAAAGCCCCAAACACCTTAGACTTGCTAAGTTTTTGTGGCCTATTTACGAATGCCTGAGAAATGGATCTTAATTTTAGTCAATACTCACAAGCCTGCCAGTGAAGCAGCACAGGGGGACACTGTTCTAAAATATCTCTAGCAGATGCCACAATAATACAAGTTTTCCCTGCATCTCTCATTTATTTCTTGCTGTGTGCAGTTTCTTACTAAATCTGTTCCCTTGATAAATGCAAAGATGTTCTTGCCATTGGATAGAATAGCTAAGTGCAATTGTTACAAACACTAACTAGCTTAACCTCTCGTTGCATAGCTACTGCTGCTGTTAAATATTTCCTCAACTAATAGAGGTGTTTGAAATGTTTTAAAGGGTTTTCTTTTTATATACACAGACCATGGCTATTAAACAATGGCAGCTTGAATGGAAGCTATTTTAATAACAACTGGATAAACTGTCAGAGAGGGAGACCAGCCATCAGTGGATAACTGCAAGGGAGCTTAGAAAATAGAGAAAATTAACCTTCTAGTATAAGCAGTGCCACCATATCTTCAGGAAGGATAATTACCTTGCTGCCTCACTTCGCATGCAACTGTTAACATTGGTACTAGATGCCAAGAGACCTTCTATCCTGCCACCTTTACTTTCCCTGAAAAAAGCTTCTCCTTTCATATCCTTAATTGCATTAAATTCAAAATATGGCAAGTTGATACCGATTTATGAGGCATCATGGTAATCACTTACCAGCCTTGTCACACGACTGGTATTATTTATTTTACAATGTATTAATTGATACAAAGTGCCAGGCCTATCATCCATATTAATTTCTGAGAGTTTCCACTCCAGTGCAAAGTGCTGAATGTGAAAAAGGGATCGGGTGATGCTGCAAGGCACTGGGCTTCAGCTGAGTGATGCCATACTGACATGCTGGTTGTTTGTGTCTTCTTCTTGACTGGGCACTTCTGTGCATCTCTGCCTAGCATCTCACTGCTGCTTACTGGCATTGCCTGCCCTGGGCGAGTGTGTTGGTCCTTGTGTGTTGGTGCTGTCCCTCCTTGGTGGTGGCAAAAGCATGACCAAGGCCATGGACCATAACGTTGTGGGAGGGGTGTCTGTCTTTAGAGTGCATGAGATGGAGAACAGAGCTGATCTTGTGTGTACTTCCCAACTAATGCCACCATATAGCTAATAAATACAGCTAGGGCACTTCTGAGCCCTTGGCTGCTCAAGGCAAATATTGTGGGCTTAGGTTGGAGAAAGTGTTGAGAGTTTTTTTTATTGGTGGTGGATTTGTCTTTTGTAGTGGTGTTTGGGTTTTTTTTTTTTTGCTTTTGTTGTGCAGGAAGCTGACTTCATTTGAAAAATCTCTAAATAGGAACAGTAGGCTAGGTTCGCAGGCAGCAAAAGTAACCTACCTTGGATATTCAAGTAAGATCAATTCCTGCTTATGAAGATGAAAGTGTTTTTTCCTGTCCTGATTTCATTCATGAATGTTGTATATATTTTTAAAAGCTCTGATAAATAATGAAATATTTCAAGAACCACTTGAAATTTGAAGTCACAGAACTAATCGGAAACAGCCACATAATTTTGTTAGTACTCATGTTAATAATTTTCAGCACAGCAAAGAAAACCCTGGTGCCTGGATTGCTGACAGAAAAAAAAAAAAGAAAAATCTTAAATCCATCTATTGTCTGTGAGCATTTCTTTCTAAATTTTCAACCTCCTTTTTCTTTATTGTTCTGTTTGTAATGAAGCTGGGCCTTATTTTTGTTGCCAGTAGTTTGATGAATGGCTTGAAAGGAATCAATGGCAATGGCCTTGTTTGCTCTTTAGATGTTGTGGCAGGGGACGGGGTTTTGTGTTTGTTTGGTTTTAATTCCCTTTTGTTGGCATAAACAGTTCTTATTAAACATCAAGGTCAATTCACAAACTTGGGATGCTGGGTGAGAACTGCTAATCCAGAGGCTTTTTTCTCTTTTTTTTTTTTTTTTTTTTTTTTTTTTTTTTTTTTTTTTTTTTTTTTAAGATTTAAGTGGGCCCCAACTTTAAACTGTCAGAAATGTTGTTGTGATCAAGTGAGTAGCTGATAAAAGTTATTTTCACAAGTAGGCTGCTAGCCTGTGGAGCTGCCCGCTGCCAGGATGTCTTCAAGTGAAATGCTGTGGCTAATTTTATAGAAGCTCTGACGGTTTTAAGACCAAAAATAGAGATGTTTGTAATTAGAGATACTAAAATAGAAGCAGTCAGATCCCTGGGGATTTGCAGAAAAATCTCTACCTCTCCCTACCTCAGGCCTGCTGAAATGCAGTGGCTTCAGCGCATCCAAGGTGCTGCTTTGGGAATCTGTGGCCAAGCCAGAGCCTTGCTTCAGGGAGACATTATCCCTTTTCCTCAGCCACAGGCATGCCACTGCATCAAGAAGAGTAGACAACAGTCGAGCTGAGCTAGAACTGAGCAGCGAGATGATGATAAGCTTAGAAGCAGGTTGTCAGAGCATTGTGTAAGTTGAATCACATTAGCTATATGCACTCCTGTTGTATGCTATGTAGTGTTATGCAATGCTGTGACATATGTCTGTGGTTTTGTGTGTGCGCAAAGGACTGCTCCTGCTTCCCTTAAGCAGGAGAAATAAAGGTCCTAAATGAGTTGATAATTTGACTGTGCTTGGACTGTGATGCAATGTCAGTAGATCTATTCTACCATTTGTTGTGTTTGAATTAGCAAATTTGTTTAAATACTCTAGATTTTATGTGTCCTCTGGACAAAGTTTTGCAAAAGAAGGGCTGTGGCCGCTTTAGGCTGTTAAGGACAGCACAACACTTTTTTAGGGGCAGAGGAGAGAAATATGACCTGATGTTTTATTTTCCAAGCCTGCCATCCAGCCTGCAATCAGCTGCACCTCAGTGGTGCAGGAGGGGGGAATGTGGCCCATGAAAGAGTTTTTGATACCCCTGGGTGAAATACAGAATAACAGTTATCAAAGAGATGGATTCACTGAAAGGTTTGTTACCTGTGCAGAAGGCTGCTAGAATAAATAGACATCTGGTAACATACTGGTGCCTAATAAAACAATTTGTCTGTAGCATAGACATAAAGTAATTTGATTAAGGCCAGACTGAGTTGTGAAGGAGCGTATTTAGAGGTGGTCATCTTTTTAACTATGCAGAAAGTGACTTGTAACACTAGTAACAGATGAGGTATCATGAGGAATTGCTTGTGTAAGTGTCCTTTAATTCTAAACTGTTACGGAGATGAAAGTATTCAGACTTTTCCTTTAGGAACATATTGTATTTCCCTATTTATGTTTGTTTCCTATCATGTGATGAGGTGCAAGGGAATGTGTTGCTTGCTAATTTTAGCCTTGCAGACTGTCACTGCAGAAATCTGGCAGTTAACGCTTCTGAAGGGTAGTGCTTTAAGGAAAACCATGCTATATTCTGTGTGCCATCCTATGTGGTGGTATTGGGAGAGAGGATATTTCAAAGTCTGGATTTCCTGTCTTGTGTTGATGTAGTAGTTAGTTTACTGCAGATAAATTACCAGAGACTGTAAAAAGCATGAATGAAAAAAGAAAATCCGTTTCTTTGCTTAATAAATGTATGATATTTAGACTGAGAAATGTAATGAATGCACATGTGTGACTTCATAACTGTGGCTGTATTTTTTGGAGCTATGATATTAATTGTAGGAATCACTCCGCATGTTGACCCTTACCTATACTTGCCCGATTCGTTCTCAGAGCCTGAACAATTCCTGTCTTTCCAGATGCTCTGAGGCATCTTTATGTAGCTGCTGCTGTTTAGAAGCGGCGAGGCAGAGAAAGAGAGAAGGATGCCAGGAGGCCACTTGTGGCTCAGAAACCCTCAGTATACAGCCTGCAAAGGAACTTTTAAACTGTGGTCATCCCTGGCAGACCAGTGGATTGTCAAAGGTCTGCTTGTACAAAAGCTCTTCCAGAGGTTTTGAATGTGGGAAGCCAGGCTCTGTTTGGCAGCAGAAAGCTATGGCAGGGTCTCTTGAAGCAAAGCCACATTGCTGCATAGATTCCCTCCTCTGTGGCAGAGTTTTGCCTATTTGGGCTGGTACGATGAAGGAATTGTAATGATAAAGGGACCTCAGTGAAATATATGGTAGCCTGATAACAGGTTGTTTACTGTATGGAAAGACTTTTTGCCCTGCAGAAACTATGTTAGCCCTAGGTTCAAGAAAGAAAATTTAGTGGCAAGCTATTACAAACAAAAATATTAGGCATATGAGAGATGATTTGTGTATTTAACCCCACTGGAGTTAAAAGAGTTCTGACTAGGTGGCTGCCCTTCCTCATGTTTTTGAGGATTGTCTGTGTAAGACATGGGATACAGTATGACAGGATTTCAGATAAAATGTCCTGAACGGGAGAATGGTGAAAAAAGAACCACTGCAAAATTTTCCTTGTAAAACAAGAATGGGGGGAAGCAGCACCACTTACTTTTTTTGTGGCAGATTTAAAATAAATGGATTTTTTTTTAATGTTTTCTTTAATAAAATATTAAATTCTAAAACTGATTCCTACAAAGAGGTTTTTAGAGGGCTAAAGTCTAAACTGGTCTGATCATAGAAGAGGTAGAACATTTGATATGTGTTAGGTTGATGGTCCACATACAGCTTCTGGTTGGGAAGTCGCAAAGTAGAAGGTGTACTGGGAATAATTACTCTCTGCTTGCATTTCTTACGCCATTTCCCAAAAGACCTGTTATTAGCAACTCCCGAATGTAAAGCACTCTGCTAGGTGGGCTTTTTGTTTTCCCAAATGTGGTGTTTCTTACAAAAGTAACTGTCAGCTTCTGTTATTAAACTGTTATTTATTTTAAGGTTATGCAGTCAGGAAGTTAGGAAATGTTGGACTTCTCCATGAGTCCATGCAATCTGAATTTGGATCCCATGTGAGTAGTCGTTACCACATGGTCATTTAAATACCTTATTAGATATGTTCTGCTTTTCACAAGACCCCAGCATTTGCAGAGGTATTTAATGGTAGTTTATTTCCTTGGGTTGTAAGTAGGATTCAGTCCTGCAGTGTCCTCAAACACACCTTGGAGACTGGCAGTATTGATGCTCATGTCCTTGAGTGTACTGTTGCAGTTTTAAGATCACTGAAGAAGTTATTTTTCAAGTTTTCTTGGGCCAAAGTCCCCAAAGTTGAGGTTTAAGTTGTAGTTACCACTTTAGATCTACTGTGTGTGACATTTTATGTCCGAAATTGAGCCTAGATACTCTGTACTCTGACTACCTGGTCTGAGTACACTGCCCTTTGGGAGCTGTGCCTTTATATGACTGGGGCAGTCAGACTGCCTTCCCTATTTTAAGAAGAAGGTATTTGTTATAACAAGGGGTGCATTTAATTTTAAATCTTACCAAAATTGTACTTTGACTATCTGATGGCAGCTGGCAGTGGCATTAATTGTGTAACTTTATCATAGAATCATAGAACAGTTAGGGTTGGAAAGCACCTTAAGATCATCTAGTTCCAACTCCCCTGCCATGGGCAGGGACACCACATGCTAAACCAGTCTCAGAGATTTGTAAAGATCTGCCAGTTGATTTTATTTAAAATAATTGAAAACCAGACTGCCCTTAAAATGGTACTGTCTTCTCTTAGACAGTGCTTCCTTAGACTACCTCTTCAAAGAAGCTGAGGAATAGGATTTTCAGCATTTCTAATTCCTTTAACCCAAGGATATTGCATTAATGTAAATATTACTGCTGCTGAAATCTGCGTAGAACATTGTTGTTTAATAATGACTTTAGCAAATGAACTAAACTTGAGGTCAAAGCATAGTGAAGGAATAAAGTTCAGATGTGTCAGTTTTAGTAAATCCTTTCTGTGCAGTTGAATTTGATTATAGGATGTATCTGCGCCTGCAGAAATCACTTAGTAGTCATTTGTTCTGTAAGTAAACTTGGAGGGTTTTTAACATACATAATGTGTGAGGTGAAGGAGTTTTGTGTTGAGTAATGCTTTCTTATATAGCATTGGATATACTGAATACTAATATTTTGAGACAGGAGAAAATTAACTCTACACCAGGCAAGACCAGCACACCCTTTTCCCTAGTCAGTCAGCTGTTCTCCCCAAGTTGGTGTTACCTGCAATCTCAGTGAGGGTGTACTTCCTCCTGTGTTCCAGCTTGTTGTGAAGGTGCCATATTGCTGGACTTGCTAAAGTCATGATAAATAACTTCCAGTCCTCTCCCCCAGTTTATAGAGCTGGTTGTCTCAACACAGAAGAAAAGCAAGTGGCCAAGTGTTATTTGCCTTAGGTCATCCATGGTGGCTGCTCTTAGTGCTTGGCACTCATGTGCTTAGGCGCAGCTTCTATGAAGCTTTTCTCTTTAGTTTTGGCAGGCTGTGGCCAGCCTGCTGTACCCCATATCCTCCCTCTTTTGAAGACAAGTGTAATGTTTGCCTTTATCCAGTCATGAGGAACATCCTGATGGCCTCCAGTTGCCATGGCCTTTCAGAGGTGGAACAGAGCAACCTCTCAGTGGCATTGGCTCCTTTGCAGTCATTATTGAGTAGCATGTAACTGGTTTCCTGGAGTACTTTCTAACTTAATACTTCTCTTCTGGGGCAGCACCTGTCACCCCAGGCCCTACTACTAGGCAGAGAGACCCGAGAAGACCTTGCCGGTGGATACTGAGGCAAAGAAAGTGCCAAGTGCCTCCATCTGTTCCGTACCCTTTGCCACTAGTCCCCTGCCCTATCCAGCAGTGAGCAAATGTTTTCTTTAGTCTTCCTTTTACTGCCAACATGCCCATGGACAACCTTATTGCCCTGGTATTTGTAACCAATATCTGTTCCAGCTGGTAACGTGGTGTGTATTTGTTACAATCTGATTATTGTTTTGTTAGAAGTATTGTTGTCACTCTTCCCATTCTGGTTTTGTCTGTAAATTATTTTTCATTTTAGACTTGAATTCCTTTTTTTGCTCAACATCTTGTGCGTATGAGTCTATGACAGTGGTATTAAGTGATATTAAGACTTTTATTTTTATGTATCCAATTTGAGATACAAACCTTATTGTTACATGCTGACATTCTTCAAGCTTTTATGCTGAAGCTTGGTACAACATTTATTAAGGAAATGTATTAAGAAGGTTTTCTTATTTTACTGATCCTGGTTTAACATTTGATATTATTTCCAGAGAAAAAATGCAGACTTAAAAAATAAATCGTGAATGAAGAATATTAAAAGGTCAAAAAGCCAGAAACTTAACCAAAGAGATTGAGGCAGTGTTGCAGTGCAGAAAGAAAGTTAAGCTCTTGTTTATCAAGAAATGCATAATTTGGATGAAAAACCATAATAAATACAGATGAATGTGTTAGAATCTCTTATTTTTTAGAAGAACCTCTTCTGGTTTGTTTCAGGAATTTTAACACATGTATCTTATTTCTCTGAATTCCTATAGCTTGCAACAGGAGTACCTTATTATCCAAACTGGTGTTCTGTTGGATTTTGCACAGATGCATAACAAAGCAGCTGAGTCCCCAGGTTGCAAGGCTCTTCACTTCTGAGCATAGTTCAGGTTCTTCATATTGTTATGCACAGTATGGAGAAAGTCCGTGGCACAAAGCCCAAAATGGTTTAGGTGAAACAACTTCTGCTAAATCTGTGTGTGTTAGCAAGATACTTGGCTCATCATCACACAACAATTAGCCGAAAATAATGATGATTTTAGGGAAATGAGAAAAGAAAGTTGTCATGATGTAATAAAGTTTTTGCTCTTGTTATGAGCCATTCTGTGCATATCGGGGAAAAAAAGAGGGTAGGTTACTTTTGCTGAACTGCAAGTTAGTTTTGTATGGATATTTTGAGTCAACATTTTTTAGTGTGTGAGTCAAATGACATTTGAAACTTTGGCCAAGCACAGAAGCACAATCTGTTGCTGAAGAAGAGACCAAGAACTTCTACGTTAGTAAATCTAGACCCCACCATCTCCTGCTAAAGTGCTAAAAACCAGAGATGGTGGAAACATTGAAGGAAGAAGAAGGTATTAGAAGGGAAGGGACTTGCTGAATAATACAGGATTGCAGTGTAAGAAATTATGTGTCTTTTGTCTAAATAGCACAGCAGATTTATGCATATTCAGATTCACTGATTTTGACACAAAACGGACATTCTAAAGTTATTTTTGCTTTTTGAAGAAAGAAGTTCAAGATCTTTATTTACCTTCTAGCAAAAACAGATGTTAGAATCTCAGTAGCTGCTGAGAAAGAGTTATCATCTTCTACTGGCTTCAAGTATTACAAAATTTAGGAGGAGACTTTCATCATTTAGTAGTCCTGTGGGCATTCCCAGGACCTCTAGTCACAACAGCAAAGTTCACAGCGGGCAGTAGCTGCTGTGGCATTTAGTTACACACATGGTCCAATAATCTCGGTCTGCATTCGGTATGAATATGGGATGTATCTTGGGAGTTTATTGCTCAGGCTTCAATTCATCCTCAGGTACAGATGATTTTCTAATAAGAGTATGAATGGAAACAAAAATAGGGTATTATTGCATATACACAAAAAGACAGGAGTGTTGGGGGTTTTGCACACTCACAGAATGCTTAAATTAATCAAAACCAATATCATTTATGGAAATTGAACTTTAAGGAAATAAAATAGAATTGCCTGTAAATAGAGTGTAATTCTGCAAATTCAAAAAATAAACAGGTTCTTTATTTTTGCATTGATTATTTAGTTTTAGTAAGTTTTGCCTCAAGTGGATTTGATTGATGTCTGGAAGAAAATTTAAATGTAAATTATAGTAGATGCTTGTTAAATCAAAGGAAATTAAATAGCATTTCCCACACTACCTCCCATTTCTGCCACATGAAATCTGGAGGAAATGGAGATTTTATAAGGTCCCAGAGTCTACAGTGACAAAGTAGAGCGTGTTTATCTGTATTCAACTTCCTTAGCATGAGAGTTCAAGCACGTAGGGACACTAGCAGAAAATGTAAGTGCTTAAATCCCAAAATGTATCATGGCAAATCTTGCTCACCTTCCCAGGTACTTAATGTTTTGTGTGCTCCATGGTTGTTGGTAATGTCATGCTCAAAACTGCCTTTGGCCTGATGAAGGTCTGTAATTCACCTCATTACCAAGTTCCTTCAGGGTCTTGCAGAGACCCATTCCTTCACCTCACTCTATGTGGGACCAAACAGTGTTCTAGCTCATTTATAATGGTGACTTTGGTTATAACATTCACTCTCTTACACAGACAACTTGTTTTAAGAATGTAGAGAAGTACCTGGAATGGGACAGAGAGGTACTTAACATGGGGTTTCAGACCCAGCTGCCTGTTATGAGCCCTACGCATGGCCACCCCAGCTTCCCTATGTCCCTTAGCTTTTCACGGTACAGTGCTCAGGACTGTCAGAAGTGTGAAGGTGTCCAGCACTATCTTGGCCAGCTACATCCATAGGCTGATTTCTAAGTCCTAACTGCTACCATTAGGTTCTTATCCCTGTTGTATCAGCTTACTGTTGAAAGGCTTTCTAGCTGTCCTTTAAATGACATTACATACATTGGTCTTAAGAGTTTGATTGTCTCCTTCCTAGTTCAGTATGAACTGTAATGACTTTTTATGGACAATTTCTTTAAAAAGTATTTGCTATCATGTACTTGTTAGAGGAGTTTGCACCAGAAGCAAGAATGTACAGAGGTTTGTGGTGGCTTATGTCTTCTGTGGGCATCCTCTGGCCCACAGCCTGGGAGCAGTGCATTGCTGTAGCCCAAGGAGTCTCAACGAGAACATGAACTCCTGCTATTATGGAATGCCCCAAATTCTGTCCTGACGGTGTCACACTGTTATCTTAGGGACAAACCTTTCCCAGACTCTGTGTTCTGTGGATTCCTTTGGCTGCAGGAGGGGAAGCACAACTCATCTTTATATAGAACTGGGTGGAGGGGGCAGAGATTCCCCATAAACATCTACAAAAGGTTGTTGTGGTAACACTGGATGATGATGGGAGCTGTTCCTGGGGAGCTCTGCCATCCCTGATCCTCCATCCTGTCAATGCTTATGCCGACAGTGACAGACTTCCTGCTTCATTCTTCCATAAGAAAGACAAACTGAGGAAACTTGGGCTGGATTTTGAAAAACCTTTTTGGTTGGGCTTTATTTTTGCAAAATAAAAACACATCTGTTTTTGATCTCTGCTTGTCAAATCCTCATGTGGAAAGAAAAGAGATGATACTGATGTTTTGGCTTTTTTTCCTGTGCTTTAAGTTCAGTTTTATGTGATGGGCTTTTACTCTAAGATCCTCGCACCAGTGTTGATGCTGTGGTACGTGTGGACTGTGCGAAGAAAAGATACACAATGAAGCATGTGCCTCCTGCATCTTATTTCCAAGTTACTTTTAGTCTGCCACATGTAAACAAATACCCAGAGAGTACATGTAGTTTCTCAGAAACAGAAACGTTTGTTTTCATAAACATTTGAAAAGTTAAGTATCAAAAGTTAAGTATGCCTTTTAAACGGCATTTTTATTCTTAACCTTCACATGGACTGAGAACTCATCATTGTAGCCCCAAAACTGGCTATATGGAAATGTAAACACAAACAGTAATTTATGCTTAAATTTGTAGTTTCTCCCCTTTTTTTCACCACAAAGTCATTGTATTGCAGGCAATAATTGCTGTCGTATTTTGATCTGTGCTCTAAAATATTCTTATTAGGGAATTGCAATATTTTGTCATCCCGATTGCCCAGATTTAGTGTTTTTAAGATCTAGATTCTGTTCATATTTAGTCTCAGTACATCAATAAAATATGCTGAATTGCATAATGAAGCAATAACACTAATTTATGTCAAATAATATAGGATATTGTTTATGGGTTTGCCAAACTGCCAAAATACTTTATAGAAAAAATTCTTCTCCCTTTCTGAGAAATAATGCCACAGGAATGATCTGTCATGGGAGCCTCCTGCCATCAAATAAATGGGAGGACACAAGACTGAAGGTTATTTTCTGCTATGGAAAATATTTATTTGGTGACACAGCTCTCATTCCTAGTCTTTGGCTTTTTAGTGCTAAGGTCTAAACTGTTACCTCCTGTCTGGATGTGAGAAGCTCTAAATTCAGGGAAGCTGCCATAGCTTAGTCCAGAATGGTAGGCAGTCCACAGCTAAATGCAATATTGCTTATGAGGGATAAGTAGTTTTCTCTTTGGTTTAGCAGCATGTAGGAGGGAGAGGGTGAAGGGCTGAACCTGGCAGCTTGTATTTATTTAGTGACCTAAACCCAGTGGGACAGCAATGGCCAGGACATTCTCAGTCTGCAGACAATGTTCTTTATCTCTGCCCTGTTCCCTTGTCTTGGATTGAGTTCTGCTGGAGCCTGTTCATCCTCAGGCAAGATGATCATCAGTCTCCCCTGTTGATATGTACTCTAATCCACTTTAGTATTTAAGCTTAATTGTACTTCAAAATAAGCCACTTTCCACCTGACCAGTTTGCTTTTCAAGTTTCCTATTAGTAATGGTGGGAAGTGGAGTGATGTATAGTTCGATGTATTTCAGTCTGTCTTTGAAGATACTGTGATCAGTGAGAAAATTTTCAGGCTTCTTGTGTATGTCACCCTGGGTAATGATTGCTAAACTCTCAGTGCTCTTAAAGACAGCCAAGAAGAGCAAATTGCTTTTGTTTGGTTGTTGCTTTGGTTTTAATTCAAAAAACTGTATAAAATAAGACCTGCTTTGCAGGTACTGTCCAATAAAGGACTTCATCCTCTTCCTGTGAAAGCCTTGCTTCCTATATATTGTCTACTAGTAAGTTTTTATAAAATGCTAAAAGCTGGGCAGTCATGATTTGGAAAAGAAGTATTTTAGAACAAAGAAAATTGAGCCAAATTTTGCCTGAGCTTCTGCTTTATGGACCTATAGTGCTTTATGCCAGGTTCAAGGGAACTGTAAGCCCCAGGAGCATTTAGTTTGCCAGTTCCAACAGCTTTGTCTGTGAAACAAAGATCTCAAAGTATCTACTAACCTATCTGACTGTTGAATAACTAACGTGCCTACTGTAAGACTCATTTTTTGTGTTTTTTTTTTTAATAACTGTAATTTTTCAGAAGTGATTTTTGAGCAAAACACAATGACAACTTTTCCCTGTGGACTAAAGATATCATTTGCAATAGAATGAAAAACCCCCACCATAAATTCAATGTATGCAAGAAGCAGGAGCAAGATAGCACACTGACTGAATAATTCCAAGTTTGTTTTTAAATAAAATAAAAAGAATTATTTTTATTTAAAAACCTAATTGGATTGGAATTTTATTTAAGTTTTAAAATGGTTTCATTCATTCGGTTTGGCTACAGGGTAGCTAAATAATTTTATGCAGAAACAAAAATTATCTGCAAAAGAATTAGGGATAACTTCAGTTGTTAAGTTACATTTTAATAATATTTTCCTCATGTTATAATAATGTAATATTGCAGTCCTCAGTAACATCTTTCATCCAATAATCACATAACATCTTACAAGCTTTGAAAAGATAAGGAGGAATCATTACAGACTGGTAAACTGGGACGTAAGGAACCGGTGATGTAGTGGCAGCACAGAGAGCTTAACCCAGCAGCTCTGACTCATCAGCCTTGTATCCAGCAAATCACATTTAAAGGCCTTGCAACAGATTCAGAGAAATCAAAATCCTCTTGAGGTGTGTTCTGGTTTCTTTGATTGAAGGAACTGTGATAGAACAGACTTTGAAGCTTACTGTCTGTCTTCATCCTCTGAATTTACTTGCATTTTCACATGCCATTCTTTTCCAAATGGAAAACATTGCCAAGTGGTGGGATGTATGTACTTCTATGGAAACAGTTCAGTAAGCTTTGTCACTGTGCAGAAAGGTTAGAAAATGTGCACTGTTATATCTGTGTATTTTCTGTTGGGTGTCTAAGAACAACTTGACTACATGGGGAAGTGTCCAAGAGGAGCTCTGTCTTCCAGGCCTTCATTGGCTAGATGGGACCTGGACAACAGTTATGGGTCGATTCCGCAAGAACAGTGAATGCCCTACAAACTCAGAAAGAAAATTATGCCTTGAGCTCCCTTGACCGCAGCATTTCTAAAATACAGGAGGTCTGTGTGTGGCACATTTCAGTGCTCATCTTTTATCCACTTTTCTGCTCCACCTGGACAAGAAATACAGCTTACCTTTTGGTGATACTCCTCACTGAGGGAGCCAGCCAAAGGCAGTAGAGTTGCTTCTGTCTAACTCTTCTTATTATATTTGCCCTACCTCTCTGTCTTCTCT
Source organism: Coracopsis vasa (assembly GCA_026283785.1). Lineage (NCBI taxonomy): Eukaryota > Metazoa > Chordata > Aves > Psittaciformes > Psittacidae > Coracopsis > Coracopsis vasa. The sequence goes on from JANHGB010056360.1 coordinate 26,637, forward strand.
TCAACTGTGATTGTCTTTTGCTTAGGATGAGGTTTTCTGTTCAGTCAGCTCAAAATTCCCATCAATGGGCCGTTAAGTTGGTGGCATCCTCTCATCAATACTATAATTGGCCAGTAAGAACATTCCAGCTGAAAAATTACTCCTTTCTACAGTAGGGTGTAAAGAGAGCTGTGTTTTGCTAGTATGAGTGGTAAACTGATATTTGCACAATTTATTTATATTTATTTTATTCTCTCAATCACGAGCTAAGGAAATTTTGTGGCAATTGGACTCTAAGTGAGATGAATCTAGCAGCTGGAAAACACTCCATTCAGAGTGAAATGGATAGTGTGTGTTCACAATTGCTTAAATAACACATGTTTTAATGCAGGTCTGTGTGTTATGCTCATTTTTTTTAAATACAAATTATGCACTATGATAGGAAAAGTCAGTGCGTCAGTGTTAATGGAGAATCTTTCCAAGATCTTTCTTTCAAGTGGATTAAAGGGTACAAATTTGGGATAGTCAAAGGTGAATACAAACAAATTGGCTAGTCCGTTAGCATAGCTGTCCAGCTGCATGCTAGGCTCTGAGGCCACTCCAAAACCACAAGCTCGACTGCCTCAGAAGCCTGCCAAGGAGCCAGCTGCTGCTAATAAAGCAGACTCTACAACTTGGCATCTGGGGCCTGTGACTCCTATCCAAAAGGAATTGTATGTGAAAAATAGTTGAAATTTGTCTTTTTTAAGTAGTGTTTTGCTTTGGAAGAGAAATGCATTAGACTAAACTTGCAACAGGTGAAAAACTATGTAAGAGTACTGTGGTTGCCATGGGAAGATAAATACTATTCTTGTGAAAGGAGGTTGGATGTTGGAAAGGAGGAGGGATGTTAATTTAGTAACCAAGAGGCTTCTGGTTCAGCATTTCTGGCTTATTTAGTAAGAAAGACCAAGGTATCTCATTATTCATGCTTAGCTGTGTGCAGTTGCGTGGGACACTTTGCTTCAGAAAGCTCAGTGGTAGGGTTTAAGCACAAGAGTGTGTTCATGAGGCTGGATAAGAATTAAGCACATTAATTTGTTGCTTTTAAATAATAAAGAAGGAGAAATTTCATTCATTTTTTGCAGATGAAAACAAATCCTATTAGCCAGCCATGCTAACTTAATAAGCTGCTTGGAATGATCTACTAAACATTTCATTCCCCACATACTCTCCTCTCAATAATGCAGCATGAGAACTGGAAAATGAGTTGGTTGCATTGGTTATTTGAAAAATTAATGGCAAAGCCAGCTCTGAATTCCAGCTTCCTTCTGAAGTAAAACTTGTAGATTTTGCCTAACGCTCTTTTTCTAACACTGCAGGTCCTGTGCTTGGCTGTGTTGGCAAAATGTCTTTCCCATATTTCTACAGCTGGTGTCAGGGTGTTTTGAGCCAATCTGGAAAGCAGTGTTCCTCATGGCTTTTGTGGTAGAGAAGTTAAGCGCTTTGACCCCAGACATGGAGGGGGCCAACACCAGAACAAAGGCACAAATTCCTTGCTCTAAGGTGCGCACACAGCTTCCCAGACAATGCCCCTCTGTGGCATCGTCCGGGATCCTGTAGCAAGTGGTCCATATCTGGGATTATCATCAAGTTGCCATTCATTTCTTTCACTTCAGTTATTACACGGAGTTTAACGAACCAGACCCTTTGCTCATTTGGAGGCAAATCGCATACTTCTGCCGTAAGTCATACAGTCATCGGCTCAGGAAACAAGAATTCAAAGCTTTCTTCTGACCCAAAGCTTTTAGTCTGGCAACTGACCAGAAGATGTCATCAGCCCTAGTACAGGCAATTTTGTAGTCTTTCTGGGGTATTAGATATGCATAGCAATTACTGTGGGCTGCAGTGGCTGAGATTTATTAGTGAAGAGGGTTTGGAGTACAGCGGTGCTTTCCAGTCCAAGGAGATCAGCATCCTCCAAAGTGGAATGTGTCTGCCTCTGTACCCATCCTTAAAGCATCTCCCAGGATGCTGCCATTAACCTGGGCATCTGTGTGTGTGTATAGTCTTAGCAGGTCTTGCTTGAGAGACCACTTATCCCATGGCCTAATTCTCTGGGTGTACCGAGGGCTGTCTTTTTATAGCTGTGGCCTTAAAATCGGTGTAAATGTAATTCATGCTCACTTTTAGATCCCCTTTTGGCTGGCCGAGAGGGATAAAATGTCTTAAGCTTAAATTAGAATTAGGCCCCCAATGCTTTCCTCTGTGTGAGGATAAAGATCTTATAATAGAATGAAAATTGCTTTTTGTGTTTCAAAGGTATATTTCCACTCTTTTTTTCTTGCTTATTAGGTTGGTGTGACAGTAGGCCGTTTACTCATTTTCCCTTCCTAAGGCATATCTAGTTATAACAATTAATAGTTAAGGCACATAGCACTTTATTGGCTTACAGAAAATTCTGTCTTTGCTTTACATCATTTATGTGCATTCAGTGTGTATGGTAAACATGGAGTTGTGGGGTAAAGCAGTAAGAATGTCATATTGATATTATTTGTATTTTACTTTACCAATAATCAAAATGTGTGAGATTCCACAGGATATTTCCCGAGTTCTCAGTATACTAAAGCCAAACATGTGCTATACGCAGTCACATCTACCTTTACCCATGGCCGTGGAGTGCCCAGAGATTTAAATATGCTTTCAGCCAAGATGTTTTAAGATGCTCATGTCTATGTATCTGTTGGAGATTACTGTTGGCTGCAGTTTTGCCTATGCTATGACTGTAGTATGGAGCTGATTTCCAGGACATGCCCACAGCATTGGAGCTCAGTCAAGATGGTTCCCTGTGCCTGGTACCTGGGACTGCTGCTTCAGCAGTCTATTTCTGGGAATGATATTGAAGCTTGGGCGGGTGAGGATTACCCAGTGATAAAATGTGTGTGCAGAGAAATACGATCCGTATGCATTAAGTGCTTTTGATTGTCAGCAAAAGTATCTACACAGATACTTGGTGAAGGAAGCTGGTTGCCCTGTCTCTTTTACTCTAGGTGAGAGGTAATGTCATTACTTGCTAGTGTTGCCATTGCGCTGTCTATGAAACTATATTTCCTTTAATCACTCCTACTTGAGTCACATTACAAGCAGGCAGAGAAATTCTGATGTCCTTACATCTGATTGTGTGTTCTAACTCTCCTGGTTTAAATAGGAGAAACTGGGAAGCAGGAAAGAGAAGGCAGCAGGAAAGGCATCAGTGCAAGTGTGGTACTTTACGTATTTAATCAAAGCCTCTCAGCTTCAGTTATCACTGATGCTCCCCTTATGTTTTCCAACTTTTTTTCGATTTTTCTAAGTGAAGGGACTTGTTTGACAGAGGTAAAAATGTCCATCTACTGAGGCTCTGGTTTTGTGTGGGCATAATTATAAGCACTAAAGCAGGGCCACTGAAAGTAAACGGGCAGTTGATTAGTGTGCTCAAAATTACTCACAGGCTTAAATATTTTTCTCTCTTCAAGGCTTAAAAGCAGAACAAGCCTATTAGAAGTTACTGAAGTGTCATTGCTACTACTATAATGAAAATTGCAGATGTTTTACTTTTATTAGTCCATTAGCACATCGTGGTTAACTTAGCATTGGCCCAATATTTACCCGCTATTGTAACCATGCATACTGCTAGCAGAATACATTGATCAGCTTGTGAAAACAGGATTTCCCACATCTCGGCAGGTGGCTGTGTTCCTGGAGCTCTGCCTCCATTTCTCTCACTGCCTAGCCGGAACCTTGGCCCACAGCAATCCTTAGCTTCCCCAACTTCTAAGATCTCAGCTTTCCTGCATAGGTCACAGTGGTGGCAGGCATGGCATTCTCCTTCCAGCCACTCCTCCATTCTCCTGACAGGCACTCTACTGCGAGTAAATACTTTGATGGTCAGAGAGCCAGGGATGGTTGCAGCAGCTTAAATTCCCTGTTGTGCCAGATCAGAAGCACTTAAGTAATTTATATAGCATGCTTGTGTCTCCTTTCACAGCATGTATTTACCAGGGAGTTAGAAGAGAGTGGTGTTTTCCCTGTGAGAATTCCTCCCTTTTTAAGTGGTGTTTCTCAGTTGTTGTGTGTGCTTTGTAGCTGTTCAGAAGTGGTAAGGTTTTGAGGGCAGGAGGTCTTAGCTGGATCATCTTTTCCAATCCCTTTTTCTCTATTGTGAAAGTCACCTGTAAAGACAGAGTCATTTCAGGTTGTTTGGATGTTTTGTTTTTTTTCCCTCACTCAGGCTAGCCAAGACTCTGCCACCTGACTGTGCATGTACTGGATGCTCCTCATGTTTAGAAAAGACTAACTAGGCTTCTGGCATCGGCTTTTATACCTTTGGCTAGATATTTTTATTTGTGTCTTGGAGTATTCTTAAAGCAGATTAAGTTCTTCCTTTAATACTAGTCACTCCTGAGTATCTGTTATTTCTGAGCTTTATTTTGTGATCTAGATAAAATAGGCTCATAAACAACCTACTTTGATTCAAGATTTTTTTAAAAAAGGTAAATAATTCACTTCATAGTCATGGCTAAACCCCAAATCTCAGTGCCATTTGGCATTTTGAAGGGTGTTCTTGGGTCGGGGTGGGTGCACACGCTATAAGAGTGGGCAGCCTGAGGCGAACAGGAGAAGCATGCCCTCAGTGCACAACTCTGGAATTACCTGGATAAAGCACATGAGGACACCCCATGCTTTTGTTTTCCAGTAACAGCCACTTTGTTTTGTTCTGTTTCCAGCAATCCTATGCACCAGCTCCCCACCCCATGGCTCCTCCCAGCCCCAGCACAAACAGCAGCAACAACAGCAGCAACAACAGCAGTGGAGAGCAGTTGAGTAAAACCAACCTGTACATTCGAGGCCTTCCACCCGGCACCACTGATCAGGACCTTATCAAGCTGTGCCAGCCGTAAGTGCACTTAATATACACTGTGTCTTTGGGTAGGAAATTGTCAAAGCTGGCCTTTCAGTTTACACTTATGATGTCCGCAAAAAGACATTAGAAGCCTTCTGCACTTGAAAGCCAACTGTTATTCCTTAGTTTGAACAGCTAATTAATGTCTGTTGGAAAAATATTCTGGTAATGAACTTTAGGGGATAGAGGCATGAGTGCCTTCACATTGACTTGTGTTTATTTTAATGTATGGGGTTTATTTCTTATGTTAAAAGAAGAATTTGCATGGCAAGAAAACCTCTCTAATGACAGATTTTAGTTACAGTGATATGTGAATCATAGCCTGGTGTACAGCAAAACATGGGTGTTCCCACTTTGGTTATTTATCACATCTTGTGATTGCTGTGTCACACATTGCTGGGCTCAAAGACTGAGAAGTATGAAACCCACTGAGGGTGGCCTGGTAACCATCTAATTAACATATTAGCATCTGCAGTTCCATTAAAAAATGATGGTGTAGAAAGTAGCACTGTTTATCTTGAGTCACGTTTGCACATTGTGCTGAAAAATGTCAGTTTTATTGTGTTTTATTCCTGTTGAAACTGGAGAGGCAACAGAAAGGAGCTCTTTGCTCCTCATGCATCATCAGAATAACTGTTTCCTAAAATGTTGCATCCTCGTACCTCTCCTCACTTGACTGAATGTAGTGGGTAATGAGAGTAGAAATGAGAATGTGAGTGGATTTCCAAAGTCTGGATTATTGTTCGTGTGGTTTTTGGTGGACTTGGCAGTTGGGGGGTAATGATTAGACTTGATGATCTTAAGAGTCTTTTCCAACCTAGTTGATTCTATGATGAGGGAGGGAAATAATCCAGTTTGAGATTCCAAACTAAGATCACCTGGGTGGAATTTAGGATAACGCATTATTTTTTGTGTTGAAATAAGAACATGGAGAGATTTGAAAAATAAAAATTCATTCTTGTTATGATGCACAACTATAATACTTTGCCACAGGATCATCTATTGCAAAAGACAACAGTATCTCTGGTATCTTTCATCACAAATCAGCCTTTCAAATAGATTGCAAATAAGTCAAACAAATAGATGAAGTTTGGTAAAGTAAGGAGCAGTCTGGGTTTGATCTAATGGCTTGAATCGAAATGTTGCTTTGAATCTTGCTGTAGGAGTAACAATTTAATGGTATGCTACAATTTTATGTCATTCTGTCTTTCCTGATTTTGACCAAACATGCTGAAGGACTTCCCTAAGTATGCTTTATGTGGATGTGGCTGGCTAGGATTGGAACTAGCTGTCTTACTGCAGTTGATATCTAACAGAATTACGTGAGCTTGAATCTCTTCCTGTGACTTTCTCCTATTAAAGCTGCTACAGGTAAACGGGCAAACTGCTCACAGGAGTATAGCATGCTGGTGATTTTTCATATTTCATGGAAGCTGAATTGCGAGTGTACCTGTCTGACATTTGTACAAGCTATATTCCCTGACACTTCCAGCTTGTGACAGCCACAGATAATCCCTGTTTAAGGGCCAGATCCTCAGTAGGTATAAATTGACTCTAGTCTGCTGATGTTTGGAAAGCTATTTTGCCATACATCTTGTTACAGTCTGACCCTTTCCAAGTTGAGACAAATGCTTTCAACCAATAAGGAATGAACTAACTATTCCTAGAGGAGCCTCATGGCTTTGGCGCTTAATGCTGCAGTCATGATGTGAGGCTCTGGTATGAGCAGTGCTACTTGAATCACAAAGTTCAGACCCCTTACCTATACCCCTGTGTACGGGAAGTGCACATTGAGTATCTGAGAGCTTCCTTTCAGCACTGTGGCGAAATTTTTAATGCACTCTACTAAACTTAATCTGCTCTGTGATTAGAGGCGTTTGTCTAGGTATCATGGAGTTCCTGTGTGAACAGATGCTCTTTAGGAAAAATACTGGCATTCGTTTTGCTGATTTTTCTATCCTTTGTCTGTATGGAAGTGAGGAGAAACCAGATCATTGTTCTGTCTTTTTTTCAGAATATTAAAAGTATTTGTCAAAGCAAAAGGAAAGATGGTATAGGGAAACTTAAATATCTGGAAAGACAAAAATTTATCATGGCAGCATGTAGATTTTAGAAGTAATATATTGAAAGACATTTTCTTTAACTTTGCAGATGGTTACATAGTAGAGGTGGATAAAGGTCCAAATCTCTTTTCCACTTACCACTGCAGTATGTATAGCAGCAATCTGCTGCTATATAAGCAAGACTTAGATTTGTTCAGAAATGGTTGTCTTCTGTAGAGCTCTCTTAGCTTACATGGCTGGGGTCTCACTGTGTGTGAAAGACTTTATGTAACAGGTTTTCACAAAACAGCAGAAGGTGTTGGCTCCTAGGCTTCCTGCATCAAAGTGTTAGTCTAATTTGCTGCAAGATGTGAAAACCTGAATTCCAGTCCATAAAGCTTATTGTTATTTTGCAGCACAAGATTTTTGGAGAGTTGCATTTAAGAGAGCAATTCACCGAATCTAGCTTATGTCCAGGATACTGGTTCCCCTGGGCTAGCTGCCAGTGCCTAAAATGAGCCCTTCTGAACCCGTTTCCTCTGTTCTAGCATGTGACAAGGCTGCCAGCAGTGCAACTGTCAGTTATAATGTCTGACATTTGGCAGGTCTGGGGACTAATGTTCTAAACCCACAATATTTCTCTCTGTCATGGTTTAAGCCCAGCCGACAACCCAGAACCATGCAGCCGCTCGCTCACTCTCCCCTCTTCCTCCCTCCCCCCACCCCAAGCTCCTGGAGGGATGGAAAGAAGAATCAGAAGAA
>JANHGB010056368.1:0-25811 GCA_026283785.1 Coracopsis vasa
GTCAAACTTTACTTTTCCAGCTCCACAGGACTCCAGTAACTCACCAGAAACTAGAATCCAAGTGCTGCAAAACGACGCACTCCAAATGCTGTCACAACACTTGGCTTCTACTGAAAACACCACAATTCAACCTAAAACAAAGACCTAAATGGCTACAAAAGCACAACCTGCCCAGGCACGCCTTGTGCTTGCCCTCAGCTCCCACCTTCACCACTGCACCTGCCCGTTGCTTGGGTTCACATGACAAAACAAAAACTAAGCTGCTTCTGCTAAATGAAACCATGGAAATGGCCACTTTCTGTATTTACAAAACAAGAAGCTCGGAGGTTTGATAACTTTAAGTTTGTTTGCTTAGGGCAGGGGAAAGAGGAGTAAGGATGCTCTGGCACAGCAGTGATTTCCTTGACTCGGAAACTAGTAAGAGAAAAAAAATAAACCCACAACATCTTTTTGCAGTGTTCAAAGGAAGAACATACTCTGTGTCCAACACAACCAGCCCTTGTAATTGTCGACATGCCCCTTCAATAATAAGGTTTGTGTTTCAAGTCCACCGTGCAGCACAGTTTCTTGTTCCAGTCTCGGACTGACGTCAGGGCTGTTTCTGCCAGAACAGCATGGACCCTGCACTAATTACTGGAAAAGCTTCTTTTTGCCCATGACCTCAGCATACTACTACATTCATGGAACCCTGCTTAATTAAATAAATTGTCATTTTGTATTTTTAAAGGCTTGAAAATTCACTTTAAGCTCCTATTTGTGGTCAGTGGGAAAGTTTCCTTCTTGCGTCGGGACCCTTTGCTGTTGATTTCCCTGACAAAAGGAAAAATATGTCCCTAATCTTCATGGTCTTTCAGCCAAACTTCCAAAGCTGTTTGGAGGCTCTTGGCGTCTATACAGGTTTTGTCTGCTGAAAGAGGAGATCCTGAAGTTAACTGAAAGGTCGAAACTGCTATTAGGACACTGTGGGTAGCACCAAAATTGTCAGAGACGAGGCTGTGGGGCTTCTGAAGGAGAGCAAATGTAGCTGGAAAGGTATCAAAGGCAAGTGTAAAAGGGGAAGAAAACACACATGGATGTTGCTGGAACAGCTCACTACAACCAGAAGGCTCTGAAGCTGAAAGGTGAGAAAACTTTCCTTCCAGCACTAGGCATCTATTAGCGAAAGGATGATGTGAAAGCTGAAGGAATAGATTTACTATTACTGATGTTATAAAGAAGAATAAGGGTAAGATGACCCTAACCATTCATTCTACTGTTCTCAAATATTGCACATGCATTCTAATACATCTCCAGTCAATAGGACGGGCAGGAAACTCACCAACCCAGATGAAACCCATTCACAGAGTCCACTTGCCCTCAGAGTAGAAGCCTCAAATGCTGAAGGGAGATGGTACAGCTCTGGGTGAACTTGCCTTTCAGAACTCTACACCCCCCTCCCTACACTTCTTGCTTTGCTCATCTCCCTAAGAACATCAGAATAAGCAGCGGGTAAAGCTCATTATGCTTATAGCCTCCACAAAAGCAGCGAGTTAGATGCAGGCTGTGAAGAAGGTCATGGCACACTGCAGGACTCACTCAAGTGCTGCAAACTTAGTTCTCCCTAATGCAAAGCAGTGGAAGGTTGTTAGAATGCAGAGTTAATAAATATAATAAAAGACTTCTGAATAGCATGAGAAAAGCTAAGCCTTTGATTTCTGTTTTTAAACTGTTTTCTGTCTATTCCCACAAGAATCCCATCTGCAAAATAACCTAGAATATGGCTACTCTGACAGAAAGCCCAGAGGACTTCCGGGATTGAAGCAGAAGGCAAACAAGGCCTGTGAGCAGCTACAGAAATACACTTTGGGGCAGTCACGTCTTTGTCATGAAGCCAAACAACTCTTCAGTTGGACAGCAAAAGCTCCTCCATCGTGACAACAACTAGAGAAACCTCCGTCAAGACACATGGTCTCCTTAAACCAGTACATCATGGATGTACACGAAGTTCCCTTGGATGGAGTGGATGAAAAACACCAGCCCCAAGATTAAGCAAAGCTACACGATTGTTCAATGCAACACAAGGGGAGGTGATAAAAAGGCCATGTCCTGTTCTGAAGCCAACGATGGCTCTCGTGAAACTCCCCCAGATACTGAGAACAGCCTTGAAAAAGAGATGACAGAGCTGGAGATCCATCTTCATCTAACAGGATCAAACAAGCATCGTGCTAAACCCTGGGGAATGTTCTTCGAAAGGGCAACTGCTCTCAATGCTTTGATGTTCTCCCTCCTTACATCTGTGAAGATGTCAGGCTCAGGGGGGTCAGAATCTGGGACAGGTTGTAACTTTTGGCAAGCAGTTCAAACAGACAAGGAGCCAGTAAGTAACAAGCACAGCCAATACCAAAAAGATTGCTCAAGAGGTCTCTGCCCCCCTGCTTTGAAACTACTGCAGGAACAATGTAAGCAAACATGTCCCCTGTACATGAACCTTCTGAAGGAACTGTTGGAGGGGCAATGCTTCTCTCCAGATCAAAGTCCATTGCTTCCTTCGCCTAAACTAATATCTGAACTTCAACAGCCCTTTTTCCCAGAGCTGTAGCAAAAGTGAGCTAAGCTTTCTGGCACTCTCAGGAGATAGGCGGTTACCATCTGTATAACTAGCTCAAATCTGTTTTTACAATGTTAAGTAACTTGCCCAAGCTCACAAAGAGCTTCAGCCAGTGCCAGAACAGACACTATTGCTCTTGATCATCTCTTTTCTGCTCTGGCTGGTAGATAGCAGGGCTATTTCTCCTAACAGGGGTGAAACACCAACAATCAGCACAATTGACTCTCGACTGCTGTGACTCCCTCATACACCTTCCCCAGAAGTGGAGCAGAAAAATATCTGACTCATGAAAAAGGAAAAACACACCTGGGTGTGTCAGGAAGAGCAATGAGCCTGTTGATAAAGGCTTGCATTTGGTAGGCTAGAAACGTGTATCTGAATAAATCACACAGATGAGTGCACCCACAGAAGGAAGAAAAATCCCTGCGCCTTACAACATGATCAGATTCATGATGCTGCCCAGCACCCCCCCGAGCGCCTTCAGTCTTCTCCAGAAATCAGGCCCTTTGGTGAGAAGAGCAATAAGAAGCAAATGATGAAACAGTGATTGTCATGTGTGCGGCTATGCTTCTCTTTGTACATTTTTATTCCACAGTACAAAATTAGGTCACTTATACGCTGGTTTAACTGTGATTGAGAGTCAAATAACCCACCCCTTAATTCTTCCTCCATTGCATTTTACCCCATTTCTCTTTCTGCTCCTTAGTTCCTCTAAATTTAGCTTGGAAACAATTCACTGCTCAGAGCTGTTCTGGGAAGTGCCAACATATTGCTGGAAAAATACAGAAATTAAACCAGTGTTTCAGTCAATGCAGAGATGGGCTCAGTGGCTGCGTTTGTTGTGATAAAGCAAAACCTTCATCTTCACATAAAACCACACTCTAAGAACTATCTGAAACGAGACCACAACTCTTCAATTCTTCAAGTAAACTCTTCAAGTAACTCTTCAATTCTTCAAGTAAAGAATTCCTTACTGGGCCACTGAAGCTTGCTTTGGGTAGAACACAAGAACAAGAAATGGAAATATGGATTTCTCATCTCTCTGTAGTTATGCTCGAAGAAATGAGATGCATCAGTATGATAACGCTGCCTCCTCTACACGATAACAATGCAAAACAATGAGCAGGAGAAAAGGTGGAGTTGTAAGTCATTAGCAGACAAGTTAATGTATGGCCTTAGACCTGTCCATCTAATTGGTACCTATAGCTTTGATGTGGGGTGTGGTTAAAAGGGCAGCAACAAAACTTTTCAGAGCTTTTCTCATTAAACAAGGCACACACGAAGACAAAACACCCCTAACACAGAGCTTGAATAAAAGATGATTTCATTTCCTACTCCTCTAAAAGTGGAAATCCTGTCCAAACCTCCTATTTTCAGAACTCACATTTGAGCTATCAAACAATGGGCCCCCAGCCTGGGCAGCTATTTAAAGCCCTGCTGGAAGCACATGTTTGGGTTTGCCTAGTAGGTGACTAAGGACTCCAGTGCTAATTGCATCCTCTGTGTTACCATGGTGGAGCTGGGTTGAAAGAGGTCTTACAAAGAGGTTCAAGCAGGACATGAAAGCCAGCCAACAGACATGGTGAATCGCAGGGAGTATCTTGGATTTCCAACCAAGAGATGTTGCCATCTACTGGCTTGTGGACAGGGAAGCCAAGGGATCTCCTGTGGCCATCTGAAAAGTGCTTCTTTTCTGCTTCAGAAATCCTGAAAATCAGAACCCATATTTGACATGGGCTTGTGTGATTGGCACAGTTATTGTATCCACTCTTGCAACACAGGAAACACTATGAAATACACAGGCACAGCACCAGCAGTACACAGAAGCCTTTGCTTTTCCTTTTAAACCCTTGTCTATTAAGTTTGGGAGTGTAGGAAGATTTTTATATGGCCCTCTAAACAGCAGATGGCCTAAAACCCTATAGAAGTATAAGACCCCACACATAACATCTTAATTTCAATACAGATTCAACCACTTTTTCCTGTGACTGATGTCATCTAGTACTGGCATCATTTCCTTTTTATACACTGCCTAGAGTAATTAAGTACACCAAAGAGGATGGACTGCAAAAAGCCTTCTTGGCTATGATGTTTTATTCTATTTTAGGGGGGTTTTTTTGTTTCATAATTAAGAGCATTTTCAAATCCACAACTGGTATTGCCAAGTGGTCACTTGTTATGAAACTTGTTTACCCTTTTGGTCTACCAGTACGAAGATAGTAATTCATGAGATACAGATTTTTCTATGAAGACTTGTTTCTTAAGGGAAAACACAGACAAGAATGAAGCACAAACACATGTAAAGGATTTCACACTAAAAGTTTAAAATGAAGATATTTCCAAGCTAATTGGAATTCATTTTAGTCTATGCTTTTAACTAGCAAGAAGAAAGTGAAGAGGAAAAGAACAGAAACAAAACATAAGAAGCAAACCCCTGAGATCTACAGGATTAAGAACAAGTTAAAAACTGATCCTGCTCCTCCACCTTAGCTTAAGTATGGAGAGAAAGCTCTCAGTGAGTCAAAGCATTTAGAGTAAACGGGAGTATTTCAGCCCTGTGGAAACTGCTGACAATCAGCTACTAGCAGACAGTCTCAGGCCCTCCTTCTGCCTCTCATTTTGTTCCTCCTCCCCTCCGAAACCTGCACAAGAATCCTGCACCTTCCAAGATCAACCAACAAGAGAGAAGTGATTTAGGTATGACAGAGCAAAGGCTCAGAGCAATACAACACATTGCAACAGGACACACAAAATTACCTTATTGTTTCAGTGACTTGGCTTATACATAGGGTGTTTCTTACCCTTGTTTAGAAGCTGGTGCAGCTCTGGATTTACTACACTGGACTGCCTCTCCCTGCTTGAAATTTCATTTCAGGTTTCCCCCACTGAGCTCTTCTGCATCTCCCACTCACCACACACCAGTCTTTACATACAAAGCCAACTTTGTGCTCAGTACTACAGCCATTATCACAATGGCACACAAACCTGCACTAAATACACTACACAAATACTCCAGCTCCCAGCACATCAGCTTTGTGAGCTTTCTCCTGCAAGAATGTTCTCCCACATGTGCCCAAGAGCTTCCCAACACTGAGATGCCTCCACTGCTCACAGCAGGCTGTGGTCAGTTTTTAACTCATGTGGACAGGGATGAGGATGTTGGTTTGTTTGCTGGATCATGATATGAGGCTTTTAATTATTAGTTGTTTTCCTTTTCCAGTGGGGGAAAAGCAGATGCAGGCAATGAGGCTGCTGTCCTGAATGAAGTTTCATTTCCCTACTTTAACACAGACTTTCTACATTACCACATGCAATCTGCTTGGCTATTCAGTGTCTCAGTTACCCTCCCTATCCTGCAGAGATGTTGGGAAAAAAAAACCATGCTAAAGATTATAACAGTGTCAGCTACTACAGTAATAAGGACTTGCTGAAAAGCTCAGTTTATGACCAACACTAAGCAGGATGATGCATCCATGACGTAAGCGGACACATCGTCCCCAACAGTACTCGTTCAGCAGCAACAACAGTTTAGCCATAGCAGCAGAGCTGATATCATAGAAGGGTTTGGGTTGGAAGGGGCCATAGAGCTCATCTAGTTCCAACCCCCTCTAGACCAGTTGCTCAAAGCCCCGTCCAACTTGGCCTTACACATCTCTCTGCATCCTTCCCTGCATGGAACTTTGGTATCTTTTCCAGCACCTAACGATATCCAAACTCAAGCAATATCTAGTGCCATTACACATCTACCTGACACGTCAACTGACCTTAATGTGGTGTCTGATGAGACAGCGTTTGAGATTGTCCTGCAGAACAGAGTGCCTCTGGTACAGAGGAAGAGTCCAGTTATGGAGAACTTGAACCACATCATTTAGAAATCTAAGTACTGTAACAGTGTCAGTAAAGCAATAGTTAAGTAAGGTTTTGGTTCCTTTTCACCAAGGCAAACAGAAGCTTAGTTGGAAGATGTAACCTGGTTTGTCCTTAGGCTGACAAAAGAGTTACTGAAAGCACACACAGCATCATCTCCTGCCTAATTCTTGTATCCCAATAGCATATTTTGATACCTCAAGTTATGACAGATCAGCTCAGATGTAAATCTGTTTCTTATGAGTCAAAATTACTTCCCTTAACATTACTCAGTCATTAGTGGGGCCACCCCACCTCAACAGTTGCAACCACCCCATCCCATCCTTCATAGTAAGTGCAGAAGTACAGGTATTTTGTCCTTTGAGTAACTGCTGAATCTACATTCAGCCACATCTTCAGCTAAAGAAAAGCTGCTCCCACAAATTTACAATCAGAATTCCTTTCTTTTATTAAGTACAGATATAAAAGCTCACATTTGAACAGTACTGTTCACTATATATATTCAGTGTTTAAGGCTGGTGATAAAGACAGCGTAAGACGCAGATTGCTCCAGTAATTACGTAAAATGCAGCAGGCATTTGACTCTTCAAGTTGTAAGCTTTTATTTAGGTAAAGTCTTTCAGCACACAGAGGATTTTCACACACAATGGAGATGTAGGAGGTATTTACATTCTGTTTAATTTCTCATCTAAAACCACCTTATGGTGTTGAGGGTTTTTTTTAATGGGATTTCCTTTGAAAGCTTTGCTAAAACATTTGACTTCATTTTGGCAGCAAATGTAATCAAATCACTTCTGTTTCTGTTTTTTTACGCCTCCATACATCACCAAAACCACAGACAAAGTCAAGACAAAAGACATTTAAAACCTGTTTCTGTTCTTACATTAGCTTTAACAGCATTATCATTACTACTTTCGATCAGGCCCCTCATAGACTTCATCTCAAGTCTCCTGGGGACCATATGAAACTCTGAGAACTCGGGATGAGGATGATGCCTCCAAGCCCAGAAGTGAAGCAGAGGAGGTTCAAGGCAAGCAGAGAGGCTCAGTGTGCTCTTGGGTGAATCAGTCCTTCCTTCATCCACCTGAGCCATCCCCAAGGAGTGGCTGCACTCCCAGGGATGTGCAACACATCTCACATTGCAGGGACAAACTAAAGATGCTCAAAGCTGGAAGGGAAGGATGAGTTTTAGCTAAAACCTGCTTACAAGAGTTTCCTTGCAGAGCACTTGCTAACGCCTGGGCCTGGATGTTTAAACAAGGGCTGGTCTCCCACACAGTGTCTCTTGTTCATGGCTAATCCTGCAGCGAGGTCAAATAACACCAGCTCTGAGTCACCACAATCATCTCCAAGGCAACTGGCCGAATATACAGTGTAAACACATGATTATAGATTCACTGCTGAGTTCAGGAAGGAGGAGGAGGAGGAAGAGCTGGGCTGAAATAAGTCATGCTCTTGCTGAAATCAGAGCAGTCAGTGCTGAAGCAACACTGGCCAAATGCATTGGTGCCAGTGGAAGACATCAAAAAGATTGCTTTTTTCCACCCCTTTTTCTTCTCCCCATCAATCCCTTCACCACTAAAGTTTCTTTCTCAGGTAGTTTCTCCAAAACTAGGTATGAATACAGAAGACAATGTTACCCAAACGGTTACTTCACATCTGAGATCTCAACTCTCTCCTTGTACCATGGCTCCAGACAGTGCAGTCTGGCAGAAATGGGACTATCTTTCCAAAAGGCCTGTTAAATGTCCGTCTGATATGAGCTGTATTTTGGGACAGCACTCATCCCCATCTAGCATCCCACACCACAATATCATGACTCCAAAATGAAAAAGCCACTATAACTAAAGGAACAGTTGAAAACAATTCCCTCCTTTCCCTTTGAATCATGAATGGAGTCAGATTTCCCACTAACAGCGAATAAAGGAGCCCGAGGGAGCCCTCCCAGGTGACTCAGTTGTACTTGGAGCTGGGCTAGCAGAACAAGCAGAGCCCAGAGCATCATCCCAGGTACTGCCTGGCAGCCACATCCACTGCTGCTCCAAGGATGTCAGGGCCAGCGGTGATAGGAAAGCATCGCTCCTGCCCGGAAATCCCGGTTCCCGCACAGGCTGAAGGGGAACACTAAAGTTTTTCAGTTCCTTTCTTGGCGACACAGCCATGGTCCCGAGGGGAGGTGAGGTCATTGCAAGCGGGGCTGGCAGAGCCCTGTGCCTGCCACACAAAAGCAGGGAAGGAGTCACCTCTTCTTCTCCCTCCTCTGGGAGAAAATAAGCACTAATCTGATTGATTGCATGGGGCTCTGGTCATCAGTAACCATAAAAAGACTTCTCTTCCCAAGCCAACTAACAACCCAAACAGCACAAAAAGAAGAGGAAATGAAAAAAATACAGTGGCCAGCTTTTAGCCACTCATTCCAGAAGGAAAAACTCCTTAGTCCAAATTTCAATCCACGGGAATCTCTCATAAAACAATAGTTACAAGACAGATAAAAGGCAAACCTAAGAAACTCACTTTATTGCTGAAGCTATACTGTGTACAGTGAAAATGTCAGGCATTTTTCTCACACTAGTATCAATGTGCTGCATAGCAACAAGTCAGAATGAAAGGTTAATGGTAAGGACCGCAGCCTGGAACACGCTCATTCCCACGGTCCTGAAGTCACCAAAGGGAAATGCTGCACCGATCTGTTTTGTTTTGTTCAAAGTACAAAGGCTTAAAGAGAGCGGTGGGCTTTAATGTGACAACCCACCCCATCTGAACTGGGCATGCCGGAGGGATGGCACCAAGCACCATCACTGCCTCCCACTGCAAGAGCTTTGGAAAGTCTCTATTGGCTCTGATTTAAGGGAAAAGGGTTGCATTTCACCAGGTCTACAGCCAAAACCTCACAAAGTCAAGCAGAGCAGAACGTAAGCATAGCTAGACCTTATATTGCTTATAGCCTTATATATACACTATATAGCATTTGGATAATAGCATCTCTAATCTGGCATATGTGTCTTCCATTACCTTGCTTGCATTTAAAAGCTTGCTTAATGTGTAAATTTAACTGTGTATTTTCTATAATGGAATCCTATAGTTATGCATTAAATAATTGCAATCTCAGGGTCACGCAATTCCAGCAAATTCAAGTGAATTTGAAGAGGCAAAAGCAGTCATGCAAACCATACATTCTACTCTCTGTGAACGTGAAAATGAGCAAAAAGACAACCAAGAAAACAGCATGATGCTGAAGTCCACTTGAATGAACCAAATTTCATAGACTTATGCACTGATATGCACAGAAAGGCAATTGTTTACCAGGTGAAATGGTCTCCAGACTCCCAGGATTTATCTTTCTTGTGCTTGTGCAGTGTTGGACAGTTGACCCAGTGAAGACCAAGTAAAAAACTACATCATCTTCAACTTTATCTTCCTCAGTCAGCTGCACTGTAATTACAGAGTCACCCTAGAAAAAAGGACAAGAAACAAGGTTAGGTCTACACTTGTGAGAACTGCATTATATAAAATAGAACTCCTCTCCCTACAAGGCTCCTGCTCCCTGTTTGTATGCTCCTTTCACACAACTCAGGCCCATTCTAACTTTCAGATATTCAAGTTATCCTTTACATGCTTCTCAGCATCCCAGCCAGCCAACCAGCTAGGAAACATGCTGAATGCAGCTCTGGGAAGGTATGTGTAGAAATCTCAAGGATATATTCCAAATAGTAACTTTATATGATGAAATCACACCAAGTCATAAGCACACACCCCACACAGGGGGTTTTTATATACATATGTACATGTATATACATATCTCCCCATATATGCATACCTAAACCAACAGAATGGGATAGTGATCTAAAATTGCATCTGTCTTCAGAAATTTGAACAAATTCCCTAAATCTTGCTTGAGTGTTCACATTTCCCCTGTCCAAGATAGCCACGGTGCCGACAGTTCCAGTGTAGCCAACTTAATCACTGAGTACATCCTATCCATCATCCATAAACACACAAAGATATGGAAGTTTCATATGCCAGATTTCTTCCGCCTTCCTTACAAAAAAACCCCAATAGCTGGCTGTACAGACAGTGGTATCTCTTCTCACTCATCTATAAGCTCACACCTTGGTGAAAAGCTCTTTACATTCTCAAAACCAGCAGTTCTTCAAGCCCTAAAAAGAAACCTGTCATGATATGTTGGCTGAACACTCCTACTTTGGTTTAGGGAGGCTTTGTTTCAGTATCTCAGTATATTCTGTTATTTTATTCATCTTTGCTGCACGCAAATGACCTTCCTGAAGGACACACATGGTTATCGCAGTTAACCCAGCACAGGATACAGTAAATACACCTGTAATTCATACACCTGCATGGACAAGAACAGGAGCAATATCCTCCAATATCCTTCCATTTTCCATGAGGAAGGGAAAATAAAGAAAGAGGATGGCTTGCAGTTAGGACAGAACTAAATGGAGCATTTTCATTTGATCTCACCATACACCATTTATCTGCCTGAGGAATTATATAAACTACAACACTGAGAACAACAGGCTGCAGCATGACCTTCTGCCCCTTTTCCATCGAGATCAAAACCAGTTGGATGCCCCAGTTTTACACTGCAGCTGCATTAGCCAGCTCCCTGCCACCACCCCATTAAGCATAGGGTTAAGGCTGCAAATCTGGAAATGATGTTTTTATTATTATTATTGCAGATTGCATAACTCTAATTTGTATATCCAACAGAATACACATGTAGATTCATCCAAAATCATCCTCTTGAGCTCGTTCAGTTCATCCCTTCTCTCTGTCACATATAACTATTGCAGCAAAATCCCAGGCTTCCAAGCCCTCCTGTATACCAATGCGTGTAAGCATCACTTCCCACGCTCTGTCTCCCCATGTTCTCCCTCATCTCAGCTCCTTTTACACCCCATCACAGCTTCCTTCTCCAAGTTCATGTCCAGTTCTCTGACCCGGCCTGTCTGGGACCTCTTGCCAGGGGCAGATCTGCACCTTGTTTTGATAGAAACAAGGTTTTGCAGTGCAGTGCACAACCAGCCCTCAGTATTAAGAAGAAATATATGGGTCAGTATTAATAAGACACAAAAAAGAAAACCAAGAATTCCAAACAGATAAATGAAGCAGCAAGTGTAGTTTGTGTTCCCAGAGGTTGCAGTTACAAATGTACATTTTAGGAAGGTCTCACGTGATAATATCAGACCAGACTCCCAGCTGGGGAGAAAGGAGCTATGTAGCCTAAGTATATCTTGTCTATAGTCAGTGTTAAAATGAAAACAGGTGCAAAAAGAAATAAATGAAGCTTTACATTCAAGCATGACCAGTTCACATGCTGCGTTAGAAACTAAATATTCCATTTCAAGCAAATGGATCCAGTTTTGAGCGGATGTTCAAAAAAACAAAAGCTGGAGCTTTAACCCACAAATCCTTTGTGCTTTGGTTTTTACATCCGTCTTTGTTCAAACTGTTTCTCCCTTAAGGCATGAACATATAAAGTACTTAAAAGGACTGGAAATGCAGGTAACATTTCAGGACGCCCATCAACAGGGCTGATTGTTTAAAGTGGGATCTGGTAAAGAAGAGTTTTCTTTCACTTAACTCAGAAATCAAGTTCAGCTACTGCAATTCTGGTGAAACTAAAGCCAACCCGCACAAGGTGCACATGAGAAGGCTCATGTCTGTCCATGTGAACTACTCACACTTCAAAGAAAAGCAACTTAATTTGCAGCATTACTGCAAAGTCTAATTTATATATTTTGTTATTGACAAAACCCTAAGCAAATACACATAAGAAACCTCAACACCAGAGGTATCATTTAACCTGAAATCTGTCTAAGCCAGGATTTTAAAAATGATAGCTGAACTTCTTATATAGAAGTGGCAGACAGATAGATAAATAAATAGATACATAGAACATATATATACCTGACCTAATTTTGAAGGTGACCCTGCTTTGGAGGGTGGTCAGACCAGATGACCTCCAGCCACCCTTTCCCACCACATTGTACCACTCTTTGTACGTTAATTCAGTTTATTACAGATGCTAAGTCAAGGGGAGCACAAATTATCATCAGCTGATATCAGGTTAAAAAGCTCTTCAGCTGTGTCCATGTAGCACTTTATAGTGGGATGGTCTCCTGCACCTTGCTCCCTCCTCCTCCTCTTTTGGAGGACACTACAGCAAGAGGCTGAAGTGGAACACCCAATATCTTTATTATAACTGAGCACGTTCTGTTTATTTTTACTCAAAGTTTTAAGTTGTCTTCCAATACCTTCAGCAAGACCAAGAATGTGTCACCTAATTCTTGTGCACTTCAGTTTCCTTACAGGTTGTACTGTGCCTGGTACAGCTCACTGTGCATGATGTGATTCGAGACTCCCGAAGCAAAAGAGCAAAGCACTAAATAAGACCATTCTTCTTCAACACACATTCTCTGCTTCCCTTTTATTAACAATGTTGTTGTCTACTGCCCATTTTAATTTGATTTTTAAAAGTTATATTCAAATAACATTTATTTGGAAAGGAAATAACGTACAGAACAAACACTTTTCTTTCCAACGATTTCGGAGTTAAAGAAAATCAATTGCAAATGCAGACAAATTCCTCCAACCCACACAGAAGTCTTTCCAACAGCCCTATTGCATTCAGGCTCCAAAAACATTTTAATTGAAGTATGTTTACCTTTATTCATTTAATATTGTCCAAAAAATGTCATCTGTTCAGCATCACTGCCACACAAGGTGGTTATTATAACCCTTCTTTCATCCCGAATGGCTAGAAATGGGAGGCCAGCCTGCCAATATCCCTTTGGTGAAAGTACAGACAGATCAAAGCTATTCTCTGGAATGCTCCAACAAATAAGAATAATTTAATTTCAAAACTAGTTTGGATTGACTAATATTTACTTGGCTTAAAGCCCATTGGAAATGAAAACATTCCATTTTGGTCCATTCATGAAAGAGGTCACCCTCTCCCTCGTTCAGATCTGAAAATCTCTGGTTTCAGAGAGCTGAAATGGGACATAAAGAAGGTGGATGTGGTTCTTTAACTATATTCTTTAACTCTATTCCCTTCCTCAAACTAAAGGAGAAAGCAGGTTTGCTTTGCCAACGGATGGATGCACTGGAAAGCCAAGCCTGACCTTGGGCTTTAAACTACTAGAGAACAATTCAGAAAGGGATTTGAGAGTGGCACGTCTCTGAACCTTAGGCTCAGTCAGGGCAGCAGAAATGCAATTATCCCTAAAAAAGCCAAATGCTGTTTCTAGGTCTAAAACCCAACACTAGATTGACAACACACCTGTTTGTCAGCAGGTTTTCCTGGCATTAGGACAATTCCACCTTTTTAGGTATTTATTTTTCCAGTGCTGCAGTTAAAGGCACGCGGATTATGTGAAGGCAAAGCTCAAGCAACTGAGTAATCATTTCTTCTTTCTCAGACTTGGTTTCTGTGCCTGTTACAACGAACTATTTACCTTCAAAGGCTTTTTTTTTCCCCCTTAATAAATGGCCTCAGCATTATTTGGAAGTGACGATGAAGCAAAAATCCTTAAGCTCCAAAGAATTAAGATCACTTATATTATTAACTCAAAAATACCATCCACCTTCCATAAAGAAGTAATTGTTTTAAGCATGTAAAGACATCTTTTCTTTTCCGCTTCAGGCTCTGGAAATCTGGCTAGGATTGGGGAACTGGGCATCATATCAGTTCTACCAGCAACAGGTAGAACTGGTATGTGCGTTTCTCTACAATGGACTATGAAGGGGAAAAAAGTATTCTTAGCGTGCTGGTTATCAAATTTTAAAGTTTCTAAAAAAGAACCCCAAACACTAAAAAAAACCCCACCAAAACCACCCAAAAAAAGCCAAGCTGTATTTTTATAGCTGAAGCATGGGATTTCTAAGCTGGGTTTCCCCCTCATGGGTCATAGTGGGAATTCTGAAGTACATTACCTAACCTACTAACAACCCAACTCTGGCCTCCCCACACACACAGAGTCTAAAAATACTTATGAAAATGAAGCATGTATTAGACAGCATTACTTGAGCTTTTAATGAGAACACACTAACCACCAGGATTTGTTCTACACAGAAAAGCAGAATTGCTGCTGATGACCATTGCCATCTCTGCCTGTTTTTTCATGCAGGAAGAACATAGCAAGTGCAATCCTACTGAATGGAAAGTCCACGCATTAGAGACTCAGATGCAAGTAAAGAAACCTGCCTCCTAATGTATTCTCTTCTAAGAGCTGCTGTAGACATCAGCGTTATGATGCTTCATTAAAGAGGCTGGATTAGGTGCTGGATTAGATGAGTAAATGTAACTTGCCACTGTAACAAGTTTTGTTTTGTTTCCGCTATTCATAACATGAATCAGATGCTTGTTGGGTCATTGCTTATTGCATTATGTTGGGACACAAAAGGAGAAACAGGCTTTTGAAACACTTTCTCCCCCCTAGCCTCTTTAGAAAGCTCTAAATAGCTCCCAGGAGGGTGGCACTGTACCCAGGACAGTACAAAATCACAGTTGTGGTTTCTTCCTCCACCTTCAAGGAATCCAGGCTCATTGATATCTCTATTTATTCAGTTTTAGATGGAATTTGACTTGCTGTCGAGCTAGTGCTCGACACAGAGTACACAGATCAGGCTGTAATTACAGCAGGAGGCAAGTCCTTTCACATCCCTGCACTTTGAGTTTCCCCATCAATGAAATGGTTCAAACACACCGAGTACTTCTCATCCCAATGGCTTTTAAAGGAAAAGCTGCCTTTTCAATCATATGACCTTCTCCTTGGAAAACATGCAGGACTGACAATAATTAAGCTAGAAAAAAACTCAAAGGGGAAGTTGAGACAATTACACCTCAAATTGAGAGCTGCAGAATACTCTGAGATCAGCTGGATGATGAAAAAGGCAACTGCAAGGCAGCTTTAGAAAACGCAGAAGTCATCCTGCATGAAAAGGGTAAAATATAATTGTTTAGATGTTCAATGATCCATTACTATTTACCTCTGCCACTACACAAGATCAACAGCTAAGCTGTTGCTCCCAGTGTCGCTGTCTCAGCTGAGCATCTTGGAAGATCCCTCCCATCTAAGGTTACTTTGGGTTGGTGCTAACGTGTTTAACCCCCTGGAGAGGCACATCTGGAAATGACACCCGCAGCATATGGATGTTTTCGTGCAGAACAAAACCAGGTGCAGCCACAGGGGCTCCTAACTGCAAATGGAGATGGGGGTTTGGGCAACTATTTTTAGAGCAAACATGGCAGTGCTCTCATCTCCTGGAATAACCCTTTTGATTGAGAAAGGCTTGGATCCCTGTTTTTCCAGGCCTGACTAAGCACTCCGGCTGGTCAGTTGTGATACAGGCCTCAAGGGCTATCATTGCTGGCTCATAAACCCAAGTGATGCTCTTTTCCCATGGCAAGAAAATAACCTAC
Source organism: Coracopsis vasa (assembly GCA_026283785.1). Taxonomy (NCBI): domain Eukaryota; kingdom Metazoa; phylum Chordata; class Aves; order Psittaciformes; family Psittacidae; genus Coracopsis; species Coracopsis vasa. The sequence continues at coordinate 15,900 of JANHGB010056368.1, forward strand.
ATCCAGCAAACTCTTCCATACTGCTATTCCCAGGTTAATAGTAGCAGAGGAACAGCAGAACCTTGAGAGTTATAATCTGGGGATGGGTCCAGCTAAGTCCCCTTCCCTTCCTACCTTAGCATGGGGTGAGTTTTTCAGTGGACCTCACTTAATCTGGAGCATGTTTTCTCTCATGGGAACATTACTAGGGTTTCTAAATTGCCTCCTGGTACCTTGCTCCTAGATGTTGCAAGGCCACAGCTTGAACCATCCATGCCCTTTTGCAGATGTGGCCATTTACCCTGGAGCTCCCAGCACATGTATATAAAAGGAACAGACTGTGGGAGGAGGTAAATGGTACAGGGAGATAAAAGCAGTCATTGCAGACATCCTCAATTTCACAGGTACGTATTGACTCGGAGCAGCATTCAGGGAAGAAAGAAATCACATCAAACACAGTCTGTTCTGCAGAGCTCCAGTCCCAGAAACAAAGGTAGGGCTGTGAAATCTGTCTGAACATGAGCAGCTCTAGATATCCCTGCTTGCCTGGAGATATCCCCCTTGATAAACGCAGTGACCTGGGTCAGGAGCGTGGGGAAAGATGGATGTCGCTCAGGGTGGAGTGCTGCAACCTCCTGCAGATAAAAGCTTCAGGGAGAGACTCCAGAAATAAACAGGATGGCAAGCTGCCAAGTTTGGGGCAGATATGGGTCCATTTTCATAGTCGATGACTTTAAACTCCTTGATCTTAAAGGAGAATAAAGCAGAGATTTTTTTGTCTTAAATTAACATAACCAACCACAACACAAAAGACGACGACAAGAACGACTCCAATGGTCTAGAAAATAAAAAGATCAATCTCCAACCTTAACTTTATTTCCTTTTTAAATTAAAAGCAATGCTATTATTTCTGCCAGCAAAAGGTTTCAGGTTAACAGCATGGATACTGAGCCCCTCTGTGAGGAGAAAGACAGATTTTGCAAAGCAGCCTCTTACCCTTAGGAAAATACTATTGTAGAAAGTAGCGTTTTGCCCAGAGGCCACCAAAAGAGCAGAATGATGGTACATGCTTTTCTGTCAGCTCACACAGCAACTCAAGGTGATATCTTACATATTTCATTAACGCTGCACTAAGCCAAATGATCTCCTCTTCCAATGGGAGCCACAGAGCCATGACTGAAACACTAAGAAGCAAAATGACTTTCTTCACCACTTTCTTCCCCCAAAGGCGAGATAGAATTTGGTCCAAGAATAAGATTAGCTTAGCACGCTGATGGATAAAGAAGGAGGCAAAGCAGGAATACAGAGTCAAAAGAGCATTTAGTTAAGACTCTTTGGATAGAAAGAAATGTGGGAAAAGATGGACATCTATGATAAACAGCCCTGAACTGATGCCTCCAGGCCCAAGCTGTCTCCCACAGATCCATCCTGAGCATGACCTGTGCTCAAAACACAGCATGGATGTCCTTGACTTGCCTGTCTGCAGAGCCAGCATCATTATAGCCAAGTTATCAACACAATCTCACAGCCACACGATGTCCAAGGCCACTCCAGTGTCTAATCTTGCAGCAGGGCTTATTTGCAAAGAGATAAATGATCTGAGGAGAGCAAGGGGTGGACTTCCTACCCTAAACCAATGTAGGCAACACAAACTCCTGCAGAAATGGGTACACTTGAGGAAATCCATTGCTAGCAGCTCACATCCTTTAACAGAACACGTCCCTGTCAGTCTCCAAATCAATCAGCTCAGAGATGAATCTTTACAGAGTGTCAAGATGCTGTTGTAAGTATTACATACATATTAACTCAGGCAGCTTGAAGGAGATCTCTACAACAGAAAAATCCATCAAAGTAACAGGATCTTATTAATGGCAAAGAGACACAAGTGATCTTTACAGGTACATCTTCATGACATACCACTTTGCTACACAGAGCCAGACAAGTTATTAGATTGGGTTGTTAATAGCTGTATCACTGCCTTAGAATGGGGCTCCACATGCTCTGCAGCACTTTATGTTACCAGCACTTATTCAGAGCATGCTTAGTGCATCAGGTCACTGCCACACTGTGCTATGCAGACAGCCTTCACAAAACTACACAGCCAAGGTCATGTCCAATCATTTTTAGCACTCAGGAAGAAGTAATAAAACTAACAATAAAATTAACAGGAAAATTCAAAGTTAAGGAGAAAAACAGAAAGATGGGAAAAGTGCCATTCACTATTTGTGTTATACACAAATATCTAGGGAAAAACTGCTATAATTTTACTGTTTGGCTGAAATTGGCAGTAGAGTGAAAATAATTATTTTCTTCCATTTATTTGGGCAGTTTAGTGTTAGACCATTCGTTTAAAACATTCTGGGCCTGCTGTTCTCAGTCACTATGGCCTGAATAAGTATTGACAGTAACCCCTAATTTCTTCCAGTACAAGCTCCACATGGCTCCGGTACAGAGAAGGAGGCAGAATGGAGGTACACAAGCAGTAACACACCGGGGACTGCCCTCTAAACTATGCAAATCTCCGTGTAGTGCCATCACATGAAGACAAGATGGAAGAATTTCTCTATGGCGGAATATCCCCTCCAGTACCATCCCGTTCCCATAAATATTGATCTTAATGTTAACAGTTTTTCTCGGAAACTGCTATAATCAATTCCTATAAAACACATCTAAATTGATGGCCACATCCTAAAACCCCTTCTGTTCTTTACTACGCTTAGAGAACTGAACCAGGCAATTTTATTAGCAGCTGTTTCAGTGATTGATAGCATTTCCTGCTAATTACTCATGTAGCAATAACAACAGAATGGTTGGGCTTAGGAGAAATAGCGGGCAGCCTGAATGTATTCAGTGACTAACAGAAATGCAGCTATTCTCCTGGCACCAGAGAGGCGGAGAGAGTCACAGTTCCTGGAAGATAAAGTACATATGATGACACATGATTTGAAACAGTTGCCTGTCATAGGGGTATTTTCACAAACAGCCTTGAGGTGTCTTTAAAGGGAAAAAGAAAAATCAGGTTTGAACAGTAACATCCAAAGACAGGGGAGCAGAAGGATGGTGTCTACCTGGTACTTCAGCCTCCTCTAGAGCAAAACCTTTGAAGAGAGAGAGCTCTCAGCGTGTTTCAGGGCATTCATGTTCATTTTCCTGCCAGTCTTCAAAGATTTCACAACTATAGTACTTAGAGCTACTGTAATGACTGAGGCACTTTTTAAAGTGACATTTTTTGCCATTAAAGAATGGAAACCATTATAACCAGTATCTTACTGAAGAAGTACCCTCCACATCCACAAATACTAGACAGATGAAACGCCTGCAGTGTTTACAAGAAATAGGTCGAAACAACTGCACAAACACAGGCAGCTGTGCAGACAGCAGCCCTGAAAAGGTGTCCTGCAACAGAACAGCCACTTGATGGCAGTGCACAGCATCAATCTTAGCACAGAACAATTAATCACAGTTTATTTGATTTGCCACTTAAACACAAGATGGAATTGCTCCACCGAGCGAGGCAGAGGATGAGGATTTGCAGAGACACCACATGCAGTACAACCTTCAGGAGCAGACAGGAGGCAGTGCAGGAAAAGTGCAGGAGATCTGAGGGGTTATTTGAAAACATCTTCATCAAATCAGTGTCTTCCAAACCACTTACTCTCACTTGAGCTTTGCTGTCAGAACTGCCTCTATTCTGACAAAATGACTGTCAGCACTTTGTGACAGGAAATAAAGCAGGGACATGCAACTTGATGAATGAGATGGGAAATTTGTTTTGCCATTCTAAATGTAACAAGAATATTTATGAATATAAATACATTCCACAAAGGAAGAGCAGTTGAAGAGCATTTTCATCCTTTTAAACATCAAGCCCTGGTTTTTGTTGCTCATTCCTCCTGAAAGGAGAGGAGGTAACACTGTCAGCCACTGCTGGGGATGGGACACAGTCTATGAGCATCTTTCCAGATATTAACACATCATTATAAGAAATATAGAACCCTAAATTCAGAGCCTAAGACATATGATAAGGTTTAGTAAAACTAAGGGTGAGAATATAAGGATTCCTTTTGCAGTTTCAGAAAACAGGCTGAAGCAATCTAATATTTCCCCAAAAGAGATTATGATCTCTGCTGCTTTCCCACCTCCAACCCAACCCTACACCAGCTCCAGCATCTTTCTTCTGGACCCTTTAAAGCTCACACATAGTGCTGCAAAGCAGTGGTAAGTCAAGGGCAGCATTTCAGATAAGTGCTCCAGACTTTAAGCTAGACCATTTGCTGTCTACCAGCACATTCATACCCACAAAACAGGATCACAGAAGAAAAGATCACAGATCAAAGAAGAAAAGAAATAGGTAATTTATGGAAGGAGGGCTTTGAACCCAAGTCACCAACATTTGTAGTTTCAGATAATACGGAAGAAAGGGCCTCTGAGCTCCAATTCCACCAGTGGCATATCCTGGAGAAAGGGGATGCTGATGGTCAGGCAGCCTCTTTCAACTTCTCCAGCCAAAGCTGCCTTCAGCAAATGCACAGAAGCGACCATTTCACATGGAGTCCTGTACTAACATTGCACGAATCTCATGAACTAGTGAACACCTCACCTAAGAGGAGCAAGCCAAGAGAACAGCCTCACAATAACCAAACTGTGCAATCCAAAGTCTTCATTTAGGTACCTGGGAACTGAGAAGCAGCAGGCAGCTTGCCAGATGGTGCAGAGCTCAGGGGACAGCTGCCAGATACCCATTGCAACTGAAGGACATGGCTTCTTGTATGATGTAGACCAGAATTTGGGAAGTGGAGGATGAAAAGAATCTGGATCAAGGATGTAAGTGACAAACTTCACAGGTGAGGTCAAGCACAGTTTAGTGAGGAAACCATTTTGCCTGCAGAATGAAAGCAGAACCAGACAAGTTGCAATGTGCTCCTCAAAAAAATCAGTTTATTCAGGCACCCAATTGACTTAAAACTTGTTCTTCCACAAGCAACACAAGCAAATATTTGTAAATTATTTGTAGAAGGTGCTTAGAGGCCTTCCACTCATCCATAATTCAAAGACATTTTGAAGGTGGGGCAGAAAGCTGGTTTGTTATTAAGAAGAAATCAAGCACCCAACAAATAAAAGATGAGGTTTATCAGATGCTCTCACCACAGAGCTGAACTGAACATCAAGGCTGGTTCTCCCCTTGCCTAAGGACCTCCAGAGAAAGACAGGGCTTATGTAGAGTGACTTTCATGAGAAACTCCCACATCAAAAGCATGTGAAGTATGTTCTACTTTTTCTGTTGGACTGATCTCAGGTATTCAGGCATCCCAGTGGACTTTGTCACCATAGATGCCACTAAGCAAATATAGTCAGCATTAGTAGAAAAGTAACTAAACCACAGCTGCCAACCTCATGACAACATCTCACTGTAGGATTCTAAGGCATTCCATCTTGTCCTTTTGTCCCTTCAGAAGAGAATGATGATCACTCATTATCTAGCACACAATAGTGCACAAGTCACACCTGAGTTGGTTCCAGCCAAGGTAACAAGTTAGGTGCCACTTTACCTGCACCACACCTCGCTGCACTCACAGACATGGGGAACTGCAGCACTTGGGACAGACACTGCTGCTGTAAGCCTCAGGCTCTCTGTATTGTCAGCTTTCTTTCTTTAACCCTTTCATGTTTATTCAAAAGAGTTTTCTGCTTAAAACATGAACATCAGAGGTTAACACAATTGGTTTTGTTTTCAGGACTACACAAGCACTTGAGCAGGGCATCATGCTGTGTGAAATATGCAAGTGGGTGAAAAATACTATAATCATTATCCTTTTTGTCCCATTTCAGATTAAAGCAGGACACACTGGGAAATCTACAGGAGTGGTTCATTCATTAACAAAAGAGAGGACCTACTGTACCCAAAACCCAGGTTATATTAAGAGAGGGTCAATGCATTCTTTCTGAGGCTTTTGAAGTTCATACTTCATTAAGTTGCAGGACATTTTGGCTTGGAAGTGGGAGCTCTCATCTCTATCAAAACTCTCCTTGAAAAACTCTGCAGGTTACACAGCTCCTAAGTGGCAGTTTATACAAGAGACTCCATCCCCAGACCTGATTAAAGACCAAAGTCAATGGAAGCGTTTTTATCAATTAAGTGTTTGCCCTCCCATGCAATCACCAGTTATGAGACATTTGGGTTTGTCACTCCAAATAACATGGGCACACCTTAGACAAACCATGCAGAGGAGGAGTGCTGTGATTTAAAACAAGTTTGTTCCTTTTAATCAGAAAGGAAAAAGGAAGAAAGTTTGCAGCAATACATCATGGTTCTGCAGCTGCTAATCTTTTCCACTTCACACCCACTGATCATTATCACCATGAAAAAAACATTCCCCTCTTAAAGGCAGATCTAAGGTTGTAGCCTTGGTAGTAATCAAGCAAAGATGACACTTAACATTTCCCAACTCCTTCCCTGCATATAACCCCAGTCCTTTCCCAGCACATTCATACCCAATACTGCTTTCAGATTATTCTTCTATAGAAGAAAACCAGCACTGATTTCAGAGTGGCAGGAGATGCAAGTGGGTTAGAAGAACGATCAATAACATTGCAAAGATCCTATAACTACCAGAAGCTGAAATCAGAATCCATGCAGGTGACTTTTGAAGTAAGATTTTTCACAGGACATTGTATGCAGTTGAAAACTTGACCTTGATCGTTTACTCACATGCACTCTCTATTTATTAAAGCTCAGTTAGAAATAGGGACACAGCTTGTGATTCCTTGATCCTGTTGTAATTAAATCTCCTGCTGAATACTCTGCTGGACTCTCAATTAATGGTAGCATTTATAAAAGATCAACACTTCACCTTCACAAAGCTCTTTCCCATTTTTCTTCTCTTGCTTGGTTGTTAGCAACAGTTGAGTTTAAGCTAAGGGACTGATTTAAATGATTTCATTTACAAACAGAGAACTTAATGAATCACAACAATGAAAAAGGTCACTTAATAACAAACCTCCTTTGTTTTGAGCACTGCTAACCCTTTTTTTCCTATCTGCATACTCCTTAATGATCTGGATATTCCTATAACACATTGACAACATCTAGGAAGTAGCTTACAAGTTGAAAATATGACTCTTTCTGGTAGAGATACACAACTTCCATGAAAAGGTGATCATCAGTGAGGTCATTTCAAGTACTTAACAAAAACAAACAGAACCGAAGCTCCTGAATTCCCACCTCCCATCAACCAAAGACTTCTGCAACTCCCTCATTCCCATTCCCAACAGGAAGTGGAATAGTTTGTTCCTTCAGTTTGAGACCCAGCTTCCCAAGCAAAGCCTCAGGCAGAGCAGAAATAAGGTTTGAAACACTGTCCTTCACCCACTATGCTGTGCTTGGTAAGAGTTCCCGTATCAATGGGACAGCACTGAAATACAAGAGGGATGTGGGTAAAGCTGGGTTTGGATTTGACCCAATTTTGTTGTGTTTGATCTCACAACAGAGATGTTGTTCATCAACAGAGATGTTCCCAACTGCAGTCTGAGACAGGCAACCAAAGAACTGTCCAGCTACACAGACTTTGTTCACATTCTATAGTAAAAAGCACGTGAAGAAATCAATGTATCTGAAGGACCTTGTATTACAGAGCCCCTTTTCCACAGAATATCTGCAGCTGCCCCAAAGACTATGTAAAGCATAATCCATGTAATTAGGCACTTGGAAGAAAACAACTCATGAGAACAGCAGCAACAGAAATCAGATACACTCAATCCAGCCAAGTGACAGTTGCTTTTTGTAACCGTGACCTGTGCTAGTGAAAAGCTGGGAGATAAAGCTCATTCTCTGTTAAAACCCTCCCAATGCTATAATGATTATGGCTCTAGAGACCATCTCTGCATTAGTCAAGCTTGTACCACAAAGTTTAAGCCCACTGCTGCAATATGGAGAACTCGAACCTTCATCATCACAATTATGTGAACCACAGGAGTCCTTATCCATGATTTCCCCACTCTACTATCCCACTTCTTCAGAACATCACTGCCAGCAGCAAGGTATCAGCTCATGTCAGTACCCCATGGAGATACCTGAGGAATGAGGAAGTGGGTTGGAACATCTTCATTTCAAATTCACACCACAATATTAAGCCACAGACTCTGCAAAGTAACACTGCCTTTTATGAAGGCAATTACGTGTTGACAGTGGCACAGATGGGATAGCTGCTTGACCTACAGCCTGTTTAAACACCAGCATTAACGGTATCACACGGCAGTGAACCTTCCCCGTGCTATATTGAGGAACACTTTGCTTCCCTATCTCTCCTGGCATGAGCTCCTCTGCCCCATGACTGTGCTGTTGTGAGCTGCACCAAGCCCAGGGGCCAGGATTGCTCCTTAAACAGCATTAAGGGCAGGTAACGAACAGCTCTGGGTGAGAGATATGATGCTCCTGGGGGGACCAACTGAACAAGCCAGGGGCCAGCGGTTTGCAGAGGAATGGCTGAACTCCTGTCCCAGCCCAAACCTGCAGCAACATAACACTCAACTCCAGTTTCTGCAACCTCATTAACCAGGGAACAATCAGACTTAAACGGGACAAGACATAGACGAATACAAAACCATCATACTTATTATGTGTTTTCCACCCTATCTCTTAATCTTTACACTTACAAAGGCTCACAAGCTCTGCAGAAACAGGACAGCAGATATTTATAGAAGAAGCTAAGTCCAAGCAGCCAAAAGAAGGTACCAAGGATGAAGTAGGTGGGCTTCCCTCTATTTACATACATTGGCTGGGATAACACAAGAATCTCCATCCCCCTATTACTGCCTATGTGGAAGTACCATCTTTTCCATTACCCACAAAACCTTGATCTCAAGTACAGCAGACATCTCAGGTTCCCAAAACACTTTTCATAATTGTAAGGTATTCATCTGGGCAACCTAGTAATTACCAGATAGGATAAAACATGCTCTAGCTCCCTAATTGCCTTCCAGGAACTGAACTGGAGACATCATTTTTTACTTTCACCTCCTAAAAGGAGCTCAGCAATGCTGCTGATGACTACTAATGGAGCTTTGAGAATGAAGCTCATATAAGATTAAACAAAAATAATAAACAAAATTAAGTAATCTTGAATCTAACCTATTGGCTTCAAAGACAAAGAGCATAAAGGATGCAACGCAAAGGCGTCAAGAACAAATGGGTGAAATCTGGGGGGAAGCAATGTTTTCCTGAGAGTAGACAAACGCAGGGAGATCCCCTGACATGTCTGTATTGTCTCTTAGTTCCAGTTGTTTACAGAGATGAAATTCCTCATGGATAATTTCACAGCATATGGTTTTTAGTTATTTGACAACAAGCTCAAGGAGCCTACACCAGGAAAACAGAGTTGACATCACTTTGAAGACAGAATCTGATGAGGTTATTCACCTACCAATGGCCAGGCCACAAAGCTGTTGTGTCTGCCTTTTGAACAATAAAATACCATTTTACTTACGTGCTGCTCACACCCAACAACTCTCCGATGAGCTGAGATGTCAATTAACAATGCATGGAAAGAAAAACTGATCTTAAAATGTACAAAGCATTTATACTGAGAGCAAACAGGAAGACTAAATACTGACTTTTCAAGGTCCTTGAGTTTCTGTTCTGCCCCCTGCCTTCCTTAAGCTACCAAACTTTGTTTTGAGAGGGAGCTGATCTGCAGATACACCTGGCCAGGGGAGAAGGAGGAAGAGAGAAAGGGGAGTCACCGATGTATTAGTAATGCCATCACCAACTTATTTGCATTGCAACAAAACACTACACCAAGTGCCATATGATCATTATTTCACACTGGGCTACATTTGACCTCAGCCCAGTCCTCCTCACTGTCACGTGGGGATGAGGACTTTTAAGTGTACCACTCCAGTATTACACATTAAATACAAACCCACACAAAACAGTGG